>DF239327.1:175892-236033 GCA_000507305.1 Breviolum minutum Mf 1.05b.01 | reverse complement strand
CGCATATACCAAAAGTCAAATTCTGCAGACTACCAGGCAAGGTCACGCGTTCCAATATCCGGTCGAACTCAAATCCAAAAGTCAAGTTCTGCAGACTGGTGGGGAAGGTCACGCGTTCCAAACTCTGGTTGAATGCATATCCAAAAGTCAAATTCTGCAGACTGTTAGGCAAGGTCGCACGTTCCAAACTCTGGTCGAAGTAAAATCCAAAAGTCAAATTCTGCAGACTGTTAGGCAAGGTCGCACGTTCCAAACTCTGGTCGAAGTAAATCCAAAAGTCAAATTCTGCAGACTGTTAGGCAAGGTCACGTACACGCGGTCCAAACTCTGGTTGAATCTATCACCAAAAGCCAAATTCTGCAGGCTGTTAGGGAAGGTCACGCGTTTCAAACTCCGGTTGAATCTATCACCAAAAATCAAGCTCTGCAAACTGTTGGGCAAGGTCACATGTTCCAAACTCTGGTTATATTTTTTCCCAAAAGTCAAGTTCTGCAGACTGCTAGGCAAGGTCACGTGTTCGAAACTCTGGTCGAAGTCATCACCAAAAGTCAAGCTCTGAAGACTGTCAGGCAAGGTCACGCGTTCCAAACTCTGGTTGAAGCTAGATCCAAAAGTCAAATTCTGCAGACTGTCGGAAAGGTCACGCGTTCCAAACTCTGGTTGAAGCTAGATCCAAAAGTCAAGTTCATCAGACTGTCGGGCAAGGTCACACGTTCTAAACTCTGGTTGAAATTAGAATTTTGCAGACTGCTCAGCAAGGTCATGCGTTCCAAACTCTGGCTGAAGCTAGATCCAAAAGTCAAACTCTGCAGACTGCTAGGCAAGGTCACTCCTTCCAAACTCTGGTCGAAAATAGATCCAAAAGTCAAATTCTGCAGACTGTTGGGCAAATTCACAGGTTCCAAACAATGGTTGAATGCATCACCAAAAAGTCAAACTCTGCAGACTGCTAGGCAAGGTCACTCCTTCCAAACTCTGGTCGAAAATAGATCCAAAAGTCAAATTCTGCAGACTGTTGGGCAAATTCACAGGTTCCAAACAATGGTTGAATGCATCACCAAAAAGTCAAACTCTGCAGACTGCTAGGCAAGGTCACTCCTTCCAAACTCTGGTCGAAAATAGATCCAAAAGTCAAATTCTGCAGACTGTTGGGCAAATTCACAGGTTCCAAACAATGGTTGAATGCATCACCAAAAAGTCAAATTCTGCAGACTGTTAGGGAAGGTCACGCCTTTCAAACTCTGGTCGAAAATAGATCCAAAAGTCAAATTCTGCAGACTGTTAGGAAAGGTCACGCCTTTCAAACTCTGGTCGAAAATAGATCCAAAAGTCAAATTCTGCAGACTGTTAGGAAAGGTCACGCCTTTCAAACTATTGCTGAAGTAATCTCCAAAAGTCAAACTGATAAGGCTTTTTGGAAGATGGAGAAGGCCACGACGAGATTCGGTTGTCAAGTGTGTCACCCCTTCCAAGGAAAACTCGGCTTCAGAGGTTTCGAACCCCATTAAGAAGCAACATGCAGCCTGCAATTGGGTTGGCACATAAGTACAGCACAAGATTACTGTTTCTGCTTCTGCCAGGCCTTGTTCTTGCAAAGTTTGGTGCAACTCCAATCTCACTGTTTTCTCCACAACTTGCCCCGAAGTTTGGTGCCTCATGTGATCCAAAACCAGCTTGGCACCACTTCTGCCTGGCAAAATGTCCGAAACCATCTTCCGCACTTCCGAGCCACGTGTGGACCTTTCCACTCGTAATCTAAACTCTTCACCAGCCAAAGTCCGAACATCAAGATTAATCATACCATGATCATTTTCGCAGCTCTGCCCAATCGGATAACCAGCAGAACCTGCAGCAGTCGACATGAGTGGCAACTCGTCGACAAAAGAAACTAGAACATCCTTGTTCCGAAACAAAGCTTCTTCGCCGGAGCTTTGAGCCATTCAAATGCTGCAAGCAGCCAAGTTTCGAAGTGTTTATGGCCTTTATGCTTCCGGGTTCCTATATATTTTACCATAGGGTTGTTTGAGTTGGTTCATGGAAACCGGTGATGACTGGTAACTTCACACAAGGCCAACTCAGCAGTTGACCGTGGTAGTAAATTTGAGTTTCCTGGTTACTCGATGTTTACAGATGCACCTCCGGAAACCATTGGGGGGGAACCTCCACAAGTGGCTGCTCATGTAGTGCGTACATAAGAGATATCTATATTATACTTATCCATCCATGTTTCCCCAAAGGTCAAATGTCAAATCTTCCAACAACAAAAAGTCTTCAACTAAAACTCCTGGTGGCCCACTCTGCCACCATCCGTTCGCTGAGCTCCACCTTATACACGGTGGGGCAGTCACAAGTTGGGCTGGAAAATCAGATCGTTTCGGCCCCTTCGGAGTCCCGACATACTGCGGATTGCGCTGCAAAAACCTGGCCACGAATTTTGGCCGAGATATTGTTGGATCCGCGGAACCGGACAACCGGCTCTCAAAGTCATGGTTTTGCTTGGGTGTCCAGACCAATCGGCCCATTCGAAAACACCCTCACCGGGCAAGCAAACCTGATGAGCTGCCGCTCGCTGATGTGTTATGAACATGGCCATTTTTCTTAAGAAAAACCACCTGCCATGCAGGTTTTTGTGAGGCTCGCACCGGAAAAAGCACTTCGTGCTTTCCTGCCAATAGGAATTCCATTCACAGTAGCTTCAAATCTTCTAAGTCTCAACCTCTCTTAAATGCACAGGTGGTGTCCGTTCCGTGAATCTCCAGTCCAACTAGTTGTTTATAAAAGTTCCCCCTTATGAATCCTTATGCCTTATGATACTTCGTACCAGCTAAGCACCCAAGCACCCCACCATTCTTCGGTGGTTGATACGTAACCAACTCTGTATCTTCCAAGGCCGCTTCTTGCAACGTCCGGCACCTTTGCTACGGGAAATCATGGGGGGATACAACGGCGAGATGTCCAAGGATGTCTGAAGGATGTCCAGGAATTTGAGGTTCCGGGCTTGAAAGGTAAAGGCACGTAGGCAGCAGGACCAAAATTGACATGTACACTCCTCAACTGTTTTGGAACATCAGTAGCTTCCCCATCTGCACTCATGCAAACTCATCCTGAGATGTTTTTTCGAACTCAGCTTGAGACAAGTTTTTGTAGGTGAGTGTTGGGAACAACACCTTCACAAAGTTTCTCCAGGCACCCAGGCAATTATCCATTTTACAAGGGTCACATGACCTAAATCCTCTATATAGCCTGAGCCATTTCCAAATTCAAGTTTTGAACTATGTTCATTCAATTGGCCAAATTCTTCTAGATCTCATCCGAAGAAGTCTTTACAGAAATGTCTTTCCCCTACTCCCCTTCCCTGTTGTTCAAGGAAACCATCCCTATGAATCCACCACTGAATCCACTCACCTTCCCCCGCAATTTCTCTGGAAGCAGCTGTGGAACAGTTTGCCGCTGACCATCTTTGAACAATGACAAGGTGTTGTAATTTGGACCTCAAATCCATCCAGCAACACACAAAAATTTCGAAGATTTCCCGGGTCCTGACCATTACTTCATTATTTTGGACCCCGGAAAATTTAACGAATGGATACCCATGTGAATGATGGCTTTGGAAAATGTAAGTTCCTTTCAACATGTGGCTATTTTGGGTATCTATGTTAAATTTGGGGGAGGGGTATATAGCTACAATTGAGGGGACACAAGAAAAAACCCAAATTGAAACACAAATCTGTTCTCTGTTACACTGTTTTTCCTTCGTGGAGGTCCAAGTTGAAGAACTGCATGGTGATTTTGAACCTCCATCTTTTTTTAAGAAAACACACGCACAGAAAGACTTTGCAAACCAGAACCCCATCAACTTCAACCCCCAAAATCATCAAAATCTGGATCTTCAAACTTTGATCTTCCAACCTTTTTGACCCCTTTTTTTTGGCTTGGCAAAAAAAAAATCCCAAGGGAAACCCTCAACAAATCCCCAACAAAATTGGACCCATGCCCAAAACACCAACGGCGTAGCAAGCCAACCACCAGGTTTCCCCAACTCTCAGGATCCAAGTTTAGGACCTCAATGGATGGATTCATCCATCCAAGTTGGGGGGGTGGTTCAAGTGCCTTCAACCTGTTTTTTGATTGGAAAAATTCGTGGCACCAACAAAAATGGATGAAATAAAAATATTGTTGTTAAGGACTTTGTTGAAAAAAAGATTTAGATGTGATGTTAGATTTTTGGACTTTGAAGGGATTAGAAATGTTCTAACCCTTTGTCTCAAAAACATTATATCGCATCCTACGACTCTACGACCTGAAATGCATCATTTGTCACTCTACAAAATTATGTTTTTGTCATATATTGACAGTAACAAAAACGTGTAAGATGGTTGATCATCTGAGATATTTGAGGTATCTGAGGTCTCCTTCATGGCCCCTTGAAATGGTACACAGCAAACAAACCTCTAAGGCTCAAGGCCACCGCCAGGGTGCAATCGTGGAGATATTTTCCACATACTGGTACCTGTCTCCTGGTAGAAAGTTGTCTCACAAACTTCTTGTTTTTAATGTAACTTCAAAGGAAAATGGAAGGGAAATCACATGAAAAAAAGAGGGACAAGAGATCAAACTTTGTGTGACTCTTTGAGATCCTACCAGATTACCACTCGCATCAACGAGGGATGCAAAATGGTGCTCAGTGATTCAAAAATCACGATCCCAGCCTGTTGAAAACCAGAGACCCTGCAGAGTCAAAGCAAATGCTGTCCTTACGTCATAGAAGGAGACAGGAAATACATGGAAATACAGGATTGAATGGCTGAGGAGAAAGTGAAGGCTTAAAGGCTTGAGGACCATGCCCAAATACCTTTCAAAACTTCCCTTTGTGAAGTTCCATGACCACGGTCACGCCATCTCCATCAAGACTGTCATGATTATAACCAACACACCAAGAATGTTGACATCAAAAGCATCAAAAACATCAAACGCATCATGGACATCATCATCATAATAATGATGATGATAGTACTAATAATAAGAATAATAATAATAATAAAATTGCATAAATCATCATCAGATATCTTCACCCCACCAAATCTAGCTTCTCAGTGGGGCCCCCCCACTTCGTTGTCACCCATAATAGCTGAAGATCTGGCAGTGCTGAACCTGGCGACAACCCATTCAACGATGATGTGCCTAACTACCAACCCACCAAGCCCCCACTGCAAGTCCCACCCTATCCGAAGGAAGTGCTTTGGACCAGGCAAACGTTGCATACCTTCCAAGGAAAATTCAGGAAATGTTCAAACGCCCATGCGGCTGTTAAAACCGCAAACGACTCTGAAATCTCCGATTTCTGAAGTCTTTGTAAAAAAAAAACATGGCGGCCCTCAAAAGTCAACGAATCTGAAATTTCCGAAGTCATGTGACCATGCCAACACATGTTTGGCTTTTTGATTCTCAAGGATTGGAGTTTCCATTTTCCGACGCGGCCAGGTCCAGGTGCATTTCACCCCCATTAAGGGGTTGGATGTAGCTTTGCATCCCCACATCGAGTTCATTTACAGGTTGGCCACGGGCTCAACTTCTGTCAAACCTCCTGTGGTATCCCAAGCAACCTTGATAGTTGCTACACATCTTTGGATTTCAACGTGAAATCATGTCCAGTCAAACCGAAAAACACACCAAATGAAACCTGTCATCTTTGGGTCAACCAAAGAGGATTTGCGAAGCCGTGGCACGGCGTTCTTCATTTCACAACATTTAACGGAGCTTCGCCCTTCAAACCGCACGGGTTCATAGTCCTATCAAGGCATGGCTTGTCAATCATGGCTTGCCAAACAAAAAAGAGACATTGCAAGAATTTCTTGCCAACATTTTTTTTAAACACAAGTCCCTGCCATTGTCCCCAAAGAACCAAAAAAAAATAGGGGAAAAAAAAACGGTAATCTCCTGGGCAAACAAAGGATCTTCGCTTCCTCATGCAACTTCTCGGGCTTCTCAACCTCATAATCAAACCTTGGTGACCCATGGATACACCATGGTCACTAGCAGGTGACACGGAACGGAACTTGTGCAAAAAAAAATGGTATGGATTCACAATTGCGTAGATGCCTTTGGGATGAATTGATGAAAATGATGAATGATGAATGGGTGCGTTTTCTTGCCTTCTAATCCTTGAAGTCTGATGGTGCAAACGTGTCAAAAGGTATGTCAGGAACAAATAGATGGCATCAGATTTTCTGATACATCGGGAGTCCATTGGCCATCATGTCACATTGCATGTTGGTTTTCATAGCATTTCTGGAACTTGGTGATGTGTTGTATAGGCAAAGAAGGGAGCTGCTTGAGAATCAGATAAAATGTTTCCCCCCAATTCTTGCTTCCGGAGAAACGGATTTTGAATCGTTGCAAGAGGGTGATCGCGAAAAGGTTCATCTTGATTCGCAGCTGTCTGCCCTGCCTAGCACGGTTGCTAGCTATGAAGGTCTCCAAAAACAGCTGACAAAGAATCAAAACAGAACCAATGCTAGGGCGCTACAATTGGTTTTCGGTGAGCTCTTGAATCAAATCCAATGGTACAAATGCTTACAAATGCAAAGCACACACAAAAAATCATAAGACCTGCATGTCCAAAAAAATAATAGGAACGCCACCTAGGCAGTTGTTCTTACAATAACTGAAACCTGAAGCTTCATTCTGCCTCCCTACAAGCAGTAACACCCTTAAACCTGAACCGTACCTGGGTGCTTCACCTAAGAAGGCAACATGTTTCCATCCCCACTCCCCTTTCGCCACGCTCCTCCACAGTGGCCAGCACATTGGTTGCTTCGAATGCAGCTAATCCTCCCATGCCTTTTTCGCCACCTGCAGGTCCATGTGTATGGCACGGTTTGGAATACCAAACGTCACAACTGTCTTTAGTGAAAGTCACCGCCCATGTAAAGTCAAGGGCAATTAGCATCACTCTGCAAACCAAATAATAAATCCACCCCTTAACCTTTCAACTACCTTTTAAAAAGACCACCACTAAATCACCCAAGTATTACAGTATCACTCACCACATTCAGCAAGTTTATCCCTCCCCCCCCCAAAAAAAAAACTGCAGGGTTTTAAAAAATGGGACGTTTATCCCACCTGGATATGGATCTACAAAGCCAAAAGCCTCTTCAAAGCTGGTGAATTTGTGGCAGCCGATAATTTTTCCACGACACCACTCTAAGGCACTTTCCACAGCTCCTAAGAGATAGGTTTGGGGGGTGCACATGGCGAGAAAGAAAGGGAAACAAACAGAAATTAAAGAAAGCAAATGTAGAAAAGTATATATAAATTTAGTATAACTATATATGTGATAATATATGTATATAAAAATATATACACATATAATTGTTTTTTTTTGTTTTCTTGGCCGGTGGGGGGATTTTCTGTGGTGTCTTTTCGCTTTCTCTTTTGAGGCGTGGGAGCAAAATCGTACAAAAGTTGGGGTCCATTCAAAAAAAATACCAATGAAATTCCCACAATCTTGGGAGCTGAATTTGAACAAGCTTCGAGCATAGGGAGCCACATTCTCAGGATGTCCCTTTTTGTGTACATCCATGCTGAGGTAATGCAACATCACATGGTCATCCTGGCGTTGACCCACAAAATCAACCAGGAAATCGACAAGTTGACATTCGAACAGTTGCCCTTGCCTCCACCACGGTGGCAGGGCCCATCATCTGCTTCTGATTCCTGAACTCTGCCCCGAATCCAAGGCAAAACCAAAATGTTTTCAGAATCGTTTCCATTTGAACCCCAACAAACCTGTTCAAACTGGACCATGAACAAGTTGAACTTCTTAAACTGAAATGTAAATTGACAAAGTCATGAGTTTACTTACCTCTTTCCCTGACTCATGGGTTTTTTTTTGTGCCACTTTTTTGGTCATCCAAGCAACTCCAAGATGAGCAAAAATCGTACAGATGCTCCGAACTTTCCACGCAACTCCCTCATCAACTCTGGCACTTGCAGCACCTCCTGGGTGGTTTTTTCGTTAAAACGTGGGATGGATCCGAACCCGAACCCTGCCGGGGGTATCCTTGATACCATCACGGATGTATCCTCATGACCATGGGCATCTTGATTCAAGAAAATCCATGTAAAAACATGTACAGTAACCCCCATAAAAACTCTCCACCCTTACAGTAATAATTCTACTTTTTCAAAATAAGCAGTAGTCACAATAATTCTTGTCCATTGTACTACCAATGCTAGTCTTTTTTTTTCTAAAACCTCTTCCATCCATGTTCCCACCTGTGAATCTCCCCTTCTTGTTGTGTCCCGACCTCGTGAGAGACGTTGGAACGGACGAAGAGGAGAGAGACTTTCTCCTCTTCGTTGTTTTGTTTCATCTCCCAGAGCCGCTGGATACGACGCTCATAGCGTTCATGCCTCGGGGATTCGTGGGATTCGTGCAACCCATGGGTGGCTCATGCTCATCTCTTTGGATCTCCTTGGGGTTGAGAAAACTTTGTTGCAAAACTTTGATCGAATGACTCAATGACCAAGTTTGGGCGCTTGCACACTCCTCAATTCATCCTTGCCAAGGCTGAGAATTTTCCACCGTTTTTAGGTCCAAAAATGGGCCAAGGAGCATGCTGGGCTCATTGGGATCATCATGCCAGAAAGAATGATAGTAACCTCGGAACATCACCTCAGCAAAAGATAGCAAAAGTAGGGCTCATCGGGACATGAATCAATAAAGCTTGGATGAAATCGTGACTGAAACAGCTGAATTAGCAACTTACCTGGTTGGTTTGCTAGCATCGCCACGTGGATTTATGCTTCCTCCCAAAATCGTGGACGTGAAACATCAACCTGTTTTTTATTAGTAGGAAGGTAATTCTCCACATCCATGAGTGGAGGTTCAAGCCATAGCAAGTCAAGCTTCCATCAAATCCGTATCCGGCACTCGTTGTTGAGTGACGAAGTCAAAGAAGTTCTGGAAATCGTGACCTCCAACAGTGGCACAAAAAATTGGCCATCCAAATTTCCTGTGCGAAAAAAATATGCACCGGAAAAAAAATGGGAGTGACCTTTCTGAAATCCAATGGTGCCACCAACCCACAACTTGGACCAATTTGCCAAATTTCCACTCATCCATACCCTTGGGTATCCAAGCCTCCCAACCTTGGAGGATTTCTTAGTCCAACTGACCGACCAACCGCCGTCCTTTTTTTTGTTGGGCTTCCGTACGCAAGAAGTGAATGATGCCTTCCATGCGTGTGCGGATCCAATCCTTGGATTTTTTTTAATCAGGGTTGCACCCCATCAAACTCGGAAGGTGACTCTATCATGACAAAAGTGACTCCAAGTGACAGAAACTGCACCTGGATTTCTTTTGAGAAATTGATGTTTTGCATATTTGTTTTTTTCTCTCTTAGGGATGTTATGTGTTAAGGTGCAATATCAAGGGTAGATTCCAACACCCCAAAAAATGTCGAAGGAGGCAGTGGGGAAACTGGGATGTAAAAGTCTATGGAACAATTTAGTTTCCAACACGTTACTTATACACCCACATGTATATAAAGATACCGGGAACCCGGCATGTTATACTTACATACTTTCATTAAACTTCATCATTTTTCCATTAAAGCAGCGTTGCCTTATTCAAAATACATTGCATCCCACAGAAAAAATCAAGTCACGCACAAACACTTATACAAAAACAACAAAAATCAGACTAAACAACAACACAAACCACGACAGCAAACAACAACAAAGACAAGCTCAAACAGCATAGACATATGAAATCACATAGTCTTGGCAAGAGGGGTCGCTAACTCTCTGCAGCCTCTAAAAGCTTCTAAAAGCCTCTAAAAGTTTCTAAAAATTTAAATTGTCTGCAAGCCTCTAAAAGCTTCTAAGCCTCTAAAAGCCTCTAAGGCTCTAAAAGCCTCTAAAAGCTTCTAAAAACTTCTAAAAATTTAAACTGTCTGCAAGCCTCTAAAAGCTTCTAAGCCTCTAAAAGCCTCTAAGCCTCTAAAAGCCTCTAAGCCTCTAAAAGCCTTTAAAAGCCTCTAAAAGCTTCTAAGAACTTTTAGACGCTTTTAGAGGCTTAGGCGCTTTTAGAGGCTTAGACGCTTTTAGGGGCTTTTAGGCGCTTAGGCGCTTTTAGGGGCTTAGGCACTTTAAGGGGCTTAGGTCGTTTTAGGGGCTTAGGCGCTTTTAGGAGCTTTTAGGCGCTTTTAGGCGCTTAGGCGCTTTTAGAGGCTTAGACGCTTTTAGGCGCTTAGGCGCTTTTAGAGGCTTAGACGCTTTTAGGCGCTTAGGCGCTTTTAGAGGCTTAGACGCTTTTAGGCGCTTAGGCGCTTTTAGAGGCTTAGACGCTTTTAGGCGCTTAGGCGCTTTTAGAGGCTTAGACGCTTTTAGGCGCTTAGGCGCTTTTAGAGGCTTAGACGCTTTTAGGCGCTTAGGCGCTTTTAGAGGCTTAGACGCTTTTAGGCGCTTAGGCGCTTTTAGAGGCTTAGACGCTTTTAGGCGCTTAGGCGCTTTTAGAGGCTTAGACGCTTTTAGGCGCTTAGGCGCTTTTAGAGGCTTAGACGCTTTTAGGCGCTTAGGCGCTTTTAGAGGCTTAGACGCTTTTAGGCGCTTAGGCGCTTTTAGAGGCTTAGACGCTTTTAGGCGCTTAGGCGCTTTTAGAGGCTTAGACGCTTTTAGGCGCTTAGGCGCTTTTAGAGGCTTAGACGCTTTTAGGCGCTTAGGCGCTTTTAGAGGCTTAGACGCTTTTAGGCGCTTAGGCGCTTTTAGAGGCTTAGACGCTTTTAGGCGCTTAGGCGCTTTTAGAGGCTTAGACGCTTTTAGGCGCTTAGGCGCTTTTAGAGGCTTAGACGCTTTTAGGCGCTTAGGCGCTTTTAGAGGCTTAGACACTTTTTAGGCGTTTCTAGGCACTTTTAGGCGCTTAGGCGCTTTTACAGGCTTAGGCGCTGTTCCACGCTTCTGCGTTGTTTTAGAGGCTTTTAGGCGCTTTTAGAGGCTTAGAGGCTTAGGCGCTTTTAGAGGCTTAGACGCTTTTAGGCGCTTTAGGCGCTTTTAGGCGCTTAGGCGCTTTTAGAGGCTTGTTCAAGTTAGGGTGACCCCCTTCTCACCGCGCAATGTGAAATCATCCCTGTGCGTCAAAAGGATTACACGAGGACACGGTTTCGACCCTGTCCGGCACATAGACTTGTCTGTTGTTTGTGGATATGTGTTTAAAAAAGAAATCTAGTGAGTATTGTTGTTTTCCGCGGGATGAAAAGTGTAGTTTGAATAACGCAATGCCGCTATCACAGAAAATGAATGATAATTAAGGTTGACTAAAAATATAACACGTATTTATATATACACATACATCAAATAGATATATAAATACCATATACCTATAATGTTGGAAATTGTTCCATCAACTTTTTACATCCCAGTATACCCCCAGCTAAAACGTGAATCTACTTTCCCCACACCAACCTGTCATATATCCATCTCCAAGTTTCGAAAGGAAGTGTGGCAGCTCCACGACCAATCTTTTGGAAGGTTAACTTGGGACCACAGTAACTTCCAAGAGAAATCAGTTGCACCTCTGCCTGGGCTGTTCCCCGAGTGTCAATGCATAAGAGGCGTCTCATGGTTTATGTTGCTGGGTTGCGAAACGATTAAAAAAGTAATCAGAACTTAGAAACTTGAAGTTGATCCAAGAAAAAAGGTAAACAATAATATGTAAGCAATATAATTCGATGATGTCATTTCTAATTTAATAATAATATCCACCAGCTTCCTAGGTTTTCCTTCCACCAAACCCATCCTCAATTTAATGCAGATTTCTTTTTGGGGATGCCACACATCCACCAAACCCACCAGTGTTCGCCAAGGAACATCAGGAGTTTGTTGGTATTTGGTGCCCAGCTTCTCGAGCATATCGGATTCTTGTTTGCCACCAAATCTTGATGCCATCAAGCCATTTCCCTTGTCATCAATGGAACCTGGTGGAATTTTTCGTGGGATTCGGAATCAACCAATGGTGGCTACCAAGGAATTTAGGGTAAAAACATGTGGTTTCCAAAATTGAACGAGGTACGAGGTACAGGAATTTAATAGTAGTAGTAGCTTTGGGGAAACAGCTTGAGGAATACTAAAGCACGAAAACACCTGGATGTACCAAAGACTCTTTGCTGTGGCTATGTAGGAATCATGAAAGCCAAATTTCTCCATTTTTGTGCTGCCGTCCATGACGTTGCTTGTTATTGTTGGGGTGGAAACATGTCCAATCACTGCAATCAACAACCGATTACCCCACCCAAAGATGGACCCCACCTGCAGGCACAGTTGCCACAGTATGTACCAGGGATGGGCGCTCCGCCTTTGCCAGGACTTCATGGCACACTGCTGGCTGTCGTCAAAAAAGAAGGTCTCTAGGATATTTGCCCCAAATCTAAGTTCTTTCATGCTGCTTGCGTGTGTTTTTTGCACTTCAAGCCCATCCAAAAAAATAAACAAACAACATAGACATAGAAAAAATTGTGGAGGCAGCAGCATCTTTTCATATCTTCACCGTAAGTCTTTCCTGGTCTTTGGGATACGCCCGGGCCCTGCCATTTGGCAGCACGTCGATGCTTCGAGTCTTTGTCGATTGGTGAAACCATTGGTTGTTTTTCCCTCAAGCTTTTGCTGGGTTGAAGGTGGTAATGGACTGAAATGTTAAGCCTGTTGTATTCACATTGGGTACCAACTTCTCAAACTCTTCTTGATGTGAAGCAGCGATGACATCCAGTGCAGTTGCTGCAATGATACTTTCAACTTCCGGTGGTTCTAACTCACTAAGGAGGAAAATCTGAAAACTCAAGCTTTCGGTCCTCAATCGCCGCTCTGGAGGAGGATCTGGTGGAACTTCAAACGCTCCCGTTGGAAACTCGATTTTCACTGCCTCGGGTACTACTTCAGCTAAGCTGCCTAGGACTATACGAAAAGCTTGTAACAGTGGTTCGGCTAAGCTGGCTATCTGCTGCGCCACCGTTCCTGAGAGGTCCACCTCAACGGTTCCAAAGACTACTGGCACATCCCCGGGGCAATAGTATGAAGTGTCGATGAGCACACAGAATTCCGTCTCATCACAGGTCAGGCCTTGCGGCTGTGGACAAGCTGAATTAACCTTGCCACGGTCGCAGCCGCAAGTCATGGGACAGAAGTATTCCAGAGTTTTAAACTCCCAACCCAGTGCAGCACTCCATTCAAAACAGTCTCCCCAGGTAATGTTTTGTGCCGTGAGGTTGGTTCCAAATTCACAACCATTATTCCACATGGCTTCTGCCAAACTGTAGGCTTCTGACTGTCCAAGCAAGGTACCATTGCTGGGTGTAGTGGCAAATGCCCTCAACTTGGCGATCCAACTCACCCATGGTCCAAAGCTGCGTAACTCCGCGGCCGATTTTTCCTGGCAGGTGGTACTTTGCAAGACCGCCTTGAAATTATTGCTGGTCGTGCATGGACGATTCCTACCATAGGGGCAGCCTTGGACATGTACAAAGTCGCCACTGGGATTTGAACATCCACAGCTTTCAGAACAAAGCATTCGAGTTAAGAAACCCTTGCCACCATCCAGCTCCCATTCGGGCATCTTGGACACTGAGTCACAAAAAGCCAAGGCATCTGCACAACTTCCAAGACTTTCATTGCCAAGACCCTCCCTCAAAAGGTTGAGCATAGGCCCCTGCGCGGCAAGGTCTTCACAATTTGGATTGCCCTGATTCACCAAGTCCTCCAAGGTCAAGGACGCGCTATCCTGCAAGGTGGTCACCGTGTTCTGCCATACACCTAGCTGTGCATCTGCCAGTTTGTTGAAGTCCAAACCGATGCTTTCACTAACCTTAGGGATGGTCAAGAAGAAGAACAAGAACGAGAGAAAGAGAAAGAGAACACGAACAAGAATAAGAACAACAGAGAGAACAACACAGAGAACAACACAGAGAACAACAACAACAACAACAACAACAACCACAACCACAACAACAACAACAACCACAACCACAACCACAACAACAACAACAACCACAACAACAACAACAACAACAACACAACAACCNACAACCGCAACAACAACCACAACCACAACCACAACCACAACAACAACAACAACAACAAACACAAACCACCAAAGCGGCAAAGCGGCAATGACAACTACGTTAACAAGAACAAAAACAAGAACAACAGCAGAAGACCAATAACTTACTACCACAACTCCGGTGCCCACCACCCACCACTGGCAGCTCTCAACTGAGCAACTGCTCTTAGGTGAAAACCTTGATCGGACTGTTCCCATCCATTGCCCTGTGTCTGTGCGAAGAGCACCACCCCTCTCTTGTCCACGCTCCAAATGAAACCCAAATTTCCTCCACACAAGTCCTGGGAATTGTTGAGTTGGCCCAGAGAAACAGAAGTGTCAAAAAAGGGAAGAGTGCAAAATGAGTATGGTACGCAATATATAGATAACATAAAACTGTATCATATAATATCATTATTGTAGATCATAATGTGGCTGCAAGCTACAACTACACTTTCGGGTCTCCACAAAAACACCGTGTGATCCATTGACAAGGCTCAGAGTAGACTGCTTGAAGATCTTGGACCATCGGTGACAGCATGGTAAAGTAAACAAGGAGAGAAATGCCTGGTAGAATGCAGCTCATTGCCAAGGACTTGACATCTGCTCCGCGAATTCGTGGCAACAGGGGCATAGGCAAAGGCTCCAACTGATGTACCAAGTGCCGGCCTGTGGTGGTGGCCAGGGCATCAAAAATGAGGTCATCAATGTCCAGAATGATTTCCAAGGCCACCGCATTCAAAATCAACTCTGTGACGTCTATCGTATAGACCTGAGAGATGTTTTGACATTTTTTGTGGAAAAACTGACGCGACAAGCCAGCAAGTAACTAAGTAAGTACATGTAAGTACGTCATACGACCGAAGCCGTCCATTGTTTAGCACCGTGAACTTATCACAAGTTTGGACATGTGTAAAGCATGTATCGAAGCAGTCCATTGCATAGCACTTTGAACACGAACGTTATCACAGGTGTGGACATGTGTACAGTATGACAGTATGAACCGAAGCAGTCCATTCAGTAGCACTTTGAACACGAACGTTAACACAGGTTTGGACATGTGTAAAGTATGTACACCGAATCAGGCGGATGCGGCAAAAAAGACACGAAAAAGCCAAGGGCTAATATCAAGGTACCTCCAAGTAAGGTAACTAACTAACAAACTAACTCACAAACTCATTAACTAGCCTCACCAACAACCCTACACCCAACTTCACTAACTGACAGAATGACCAACATGAGCTAACCTGGACGAACAACTAGCTCAACGAATCGATGACCAACCATGAAGGCAGATGGCTATCTGGTGATGTTTTTTGTGGAACCAATATCAGATGGCTAAAATAAGGATGCTTATAAATGTCCGTTAATGCCATTCTAGCCATCCAAAAACATCCAAAAAAATCGTTTTTAAACGGGGGGAAACTCAAAAAAAAACTTGACCCAAAACAAAACAGCCGGTCCAATCAAGTCGCTAGAAAAAAGGTGCCAACGTAAATGAGCACCGCCGCCGCAACAAGGCGGTAGATCAATAAACAGTAGCTGGCCAGCACACGTCGATTCGTGATGGAAACCAAGCGGTAGTGCGTGATTTGTGTGAAGGGATTCTCCCGAGGCTCGATTTTGTTGCCTCCCCCACGAGGAATTGCAACGAGTCCTCGATGCAAAGCAAGTGCATGGCTTACTTCTTTTCCAACCATCATGTACCAACAGATGAGGGCAACCATGCACAAAACAGGGCCAGCAAAGTAGGTTTCCAAGCCTGCTCTGTTTGGTTTCAGATATTGATCAATGTTGTCAAAAAGGTTCATTTGCACTCCGGAGAGGTGCAAAGATTTATCTCCACCGCAGACCCTTTGGGCCAAAGACATCCGTGAAACGGTATCATATTCATTCAGTGAATGCGCCGAAGATCTCCGCCAGCGAAATGCATCTTGAATGGTCTGAGCATCAACATCTGGCTCCAAAAAATTGAACCATGCAATGCCCACAAAAACGCCTTGCATCAAGACATTCATGATCACCAAAATAATTGTTTGCAAAGCCCCGAGTGGGCCCAAAGAGCCCATTCCAATCAACATCACTAAATCCCATGTACTTTCTCCAAAGGTATAATACTCCTTGGTTTCAGTCTCCAAGTATGTCTCATCAACACCATGCTCACGTCTTTCAATCACTGACGCTCTATTATGATACACTTTTAAAGCATCCTTGGGTTCAGCTACCGCTAAAAGCTGGCTTGGTCTTTCCTTCACTTCCCAGGCTGCAGTCTTCCTCTCCTTACTCCCTTGGCTGTCTGATCCTTGTACATCTCTCTCCTCTTCATCTGAACGCAAGGGCTCAGGAGGATGGTCAGGAGGTTGCACAGAATGGGAGTCATGGGAGTCTTGGACAGCATGGGGGTCTGGATGTTTGGGAGGATGTTCGGGTACGTGCAGGCAGCAACTCTCCTCTTTGAGGTACTTGTCCAAACCTGCTTCCAAAAGTTGTTGTAAAGTATCTTCCACTTTCCGAAGGCGGCCCTCCAACTCTGCCATGGCGTCTGACATGTCTATTTTTTCCAATGTAGTTGGAAGATTCCTTGAATTGAAAAACTACTAAGGTCCCAAGTGACATATTTGCCCACTACATAGTACATGTCCTGCTGCGAAAAAATGTGTTGACACTCCTGCATGCTGCCTTTTCTCAGACACATGTGCATCAGTTGAAATGCCAGAGCACTGGTGGCTGCACAAGTCTAAAGGTGTACACCACGGCCTCCATTCTTTTACTTTGTACTTTAATGTGCCCTTGTTGACCTACTTGCCTTTCTGTCCAGTTTGCCCCTAAACCTGTCAGTACCAACCTTTAACCCCACCGTTTCAGCCAAGACACTGGAGGATGAGGCCCTTGGATGACATGACGCATTGCCGAAAGGTGGTGCCCTGGGGGGAAGACTGGTGGCCCATGAATCACTCGCAAAGGAAAGAAGTTTGGTCCGAAAGCTCCAGCAAGTTGTGGCTGGATGGGTGCTATGGGAGCCAGGAATGGTGGCATCCCAGGTATTTGTACCCATTGCTGTGGCCCTGGAAATGGTGCTTGGATCATGCTCATCTCACGTCCAAGCATTTGGGTGGGTGCATGCATGCTGTTCTGTGGCTGCATGTGGCTAGGTAAAGACACTGGCACCATGCTCTGGGGTGCTCTTGTGTCAGGAGCTTGGGGAAGGGGGCTTGGTTGGCTTGGAACAGGTTGCACCTGTGGCACCAGGTTTTGCGCCGTTGGCAAGCCATAAACTGGAACCATCCGCCAAGTGCCTTGCTGCGGTGGAACTGTAGGACCTGTAGGACCTTGGGACGGACGGCTCTCAGCTGGAAAATCTGTCTGTGTTGGTTGGTTTTGGAGGCCCTGCACTGGTGGATGGCAAGGCCGGCCGTTCTGTGGGCTTGGGAAGCTTGCCGGTGCAGGACTGAAGGGTGCCTTTCTTTGGTCTACCCAGCTTGCTGACATGAAGTCAGGCACAGGCACGGGTGGACTGGAGGCATGCTTTGGGAACATCATTTTGCTGGCAACTTTGGCCACCACTTTGAGCCCAACTTGCACCTCCAATGACCTTTACAGAGCTAATCTAAGGGGGGAAGGTGATGGGTATCAACACCAGAAGCCAACTTCAGCAGCTGGTCATTCTATAGACCCAGATGCCAACTACACGGCTGGAAAATAGCATACGTTTATATGTGTATATATATATATATACAGTACACATAGGTAGCACAGGATGCAAGATAAACCGACATGCCTAAAGACGTTGCCAGGATGGATAGATCAAATATATAAGCTATAGTCAGAGACACAAAGCTGCATCCGTAGCCGGACTTTCTTGAATTCATTTCCTCACTGTACATCTATTCACAAGCAAATACAGTATATCATGAATCAACTTCTATCACATTTGGGCACGTTTTTCCACATACGAATATCACAATCATCGAAAATGACCATCATCCCACAAATCATCAGCTCACCCATATCTGTCTGGTTCAGCAACTCGATGACTCTCACCTGAAAAGCCACGGTGGTTGTGTGGATATTGTAGGGATACCGTAATGAAGGTTGATACGTGATTCATGAATAGCTAAACGTCCAACAAATGCGAAGAAACAAGCCTTTTTTCCACAAGTGTCAGAAAATAGAACATGTAAATTTCCTCAAAAATCACTGAACATATCAACGAATTTCATGGAATGATTCCACAAAAAAAAAATCTGTGAAACTCATGATAACACGAGTTATTCACAGGTAGGATGTGTCTCTCGCAAATTGGGGCCCCCTTGCTTCAAACATGTAGCGACCCGCCCGGAGGCCCACCTGTCGTGTAAAAAGTCAGCCAACCCCCCAGGGCCTAAGGGGGAATCTTAGGTGAAAACTTGGTTGACTGGGCATTGGTTTCACCCCACACACCACAACGAGAAAAAAAAAAACAAAATGACGACCTGCCGACCTGAATAGTGAAAAATGAATTGAAACCATCCATTTGTGGGGTCCAATTCCGATTCTTAGCAAGCTTTGATGCAAACGCATTGCCCACAAACCCCTCCAAGTAGTTGAAAGGAAACTCTGATGCAACAAGCCATGCCAGGTGCACATTTGCCCGAGCACCGGCATACAAATAGTGTAAGCCGCCCTCATTCAACCTGTCATTCGGAACATTCGGCACAATGCCATGCAATGAATCACAGCGTGTAAGTCTATCAACCAGCTGTTCCACTTCCACCGTTTTCAAACACGACTGGGTGGACGTCATGAGGATATTTCCTGTTGTCCCCACCATGACCTACAGCAACCAGCGTGGAAAGTGCACCAAAAACATCTTTGGAGTGACTCAACTGAGAATCCAACATTCAACGTGGTGTCAGGAACTTGGAAACAAGCTTGCCTGGTTGGAGTTATATTCAACCCACAAATGTGCCATGGCAATTCCCAAGGGCCATACACGTCCAACCGTTTCCGCGCATCTTCTTTTGCATCCTTGCAAAAAAAACAACAGCGATCATGCATTTAAAGAATGGAAGCGATGTTTATATATATATATATATATGTATACGTATATATGATACATAGTATATACACACACTACCATACTTACATTATAGTATGCCACATATATGCGTGGTTGATATTATAAAGTGTGTCTTTATTCCATTGAAGTTATTTTCTATTAAATGGATATCTCTCCAATCATCTCCAAGTCGACTCCCCCAACTTCCCGCAGCAGGTAACCTCTTCGAGTTCGGACCCCTCCGTCGAACCAAAGATCGGAGCTGCAGCCGATTTGGGCGTGGCAGCCAGCCTCGGGTCGGGTCGGGTGGGAAGCGTGGCCACTTCCCAGCGTATGGTCGGTGGGGTTTTCAACCCCATGTGGGTGCCCCCAACTGCGCAGTGGGACCATCCATCAAGGCATCCTTGGAAAGTGCCAACAATCCAAGGGGTTTTATACAGGTAAAATGTACAAAACCTCGATATACAATGCCTGCAAAACTGAGCTTCAGGGCATCATCCTGCTCCTATCGCCCATGAAAAAAAATCAAGACATGTTCCATTCCCCAATTGTTCCCCTTACAAGTCTATAGCCTGAGGTCAAAACCACAGCTTCTCCATCCTCACCCTTGAGTTTCTTCTTTGGAGGCATCTTAGCATCAACTCCATGACATCCGAATACACAGCCCTGGAAGTTTAACAGTTCGCCCCTGAAAAATGATGCTTGGAAGTTGGAAGACTAATGTCACTTTTCAGGGGCGGGCTGTCAAACTTCAGGCGGGCTAGTGGAACTGACACCAAGAATTTTTCCTCGACTCAAAAACCTAGGGCCCCCGGCCATGCTTGGCCACAGAATCCATGGGAGATGATGGATGAAAATCAACTCGTGAACCAGCTGCGAGGATTTAGTATATATAGGTCCTGTGTTAAAAAATATCAACAATGATGTATGCAAATCATACACTCCCTAAAACCAACAGCGAGTTTTCCCCTGAAAATGGATGGTTGGAAGATGCATTCCCTTTTAGGAAGGCCTATTTTACCGGGCCATGTTGGTTTCAGGGAGGGTATCATCCAAACTTCCATGTTTCATGTTCAACTCCAACAACCTTTCACTGTTTACATCTCATGATGTGCACAAACATAGTTCCATTATCTTCTATTTGCATTGTTTTTTGGTATTCAGGGAGGGTACATCTCAACAAGCAGAGTCTCCGACTTTGGCTTTTCATTTCCACCAACATCAGTAACAACAACGACACCGTTTTCAGATGGTTTTCGGGTCAACAGTTTGGACACCACCAAAACATCCACCAAACACAACCCCGGTGTGTTGATCAAAGGCCCAAGTTGACGAAACTCAGATCTTTTTTTTGGAGCAGGTCGGCGGGCCGGTGATCAAATGGCCGGTGATCCCCAGCTCTCACATCGACTGCGGACTACTCCTCAAATCTGAGACGGCCTGGACACTCAAGCGACATGGAAAAATCCATCAAAATCTCTTCAAACGCTTCAAAAGGTGCAGGAAAATCTGTGAAAACAGCAAGTAAGAAAGGTATATTGCCTTGATTCATCAATTACAGTACCACTTACCAGTTGCCTTCCATTTTCATTACCTGATTAGTCCCTCAAAATCCATCCATCCACCTTTTTTTCTTTTGGCGCGCTAAGCTCCAACAGTCGACTGTCCTAAGATCTCCGGAATTCCCCAGCTCCCACAGTACCGCTTCCTCGTCCCTTCAATGCATGTCAATGGTAAACATCTTTTTGAAGATTCATGCGGCCTTGTTGTCATTCATTGGATTTTTGGCTTTACTATCAGAAGTGAAGCATCTATTTTTTAAGGGTCAGTACTGTTCGGGTCCGGTCCGGCCACATAACTGTTGCAATGCACAGAACTGGCATTTTATGCGTGTTTTCACACAGGCGCCTCGGCAGTGTTTACACTGCAGCCCGGTTTGCAGAAAACAACCAGAAATTCCTCACCTCTTTTGTCTCTACATGGCATGTTTCTTTCTTTTGAGCTGTTCATTCCCAGGATTCCCCGGAACGGCCGTGCAAACACGAGCAATACAATCAACGCAACACAGTCTTCCGCTTGAGACTGGAGGACTTGCACTAGGCATTGGCATTTCTGCCAGCACCTTTTTGGTTTGCCGGTGCCCAGCAATTTGCCGATTGATATTTTTTTTTCAATCCTGGATCCGCATTGATTCTCAGAACTTTCTCGGCCCTTGTGTCTTTCTTTGTAAGTTGCGAGGCTTTCCGGAAAGCTTGAAATTGTTATGGGAAGCCTTTTTGGGGCAAAAAATTTGGGCACCAATTAGGAAGATCACCGAAATCAATGGAGCCTCCTGTGAAGATTTTGCACCTTCACGATAAAGCTTCCAAACCAAACGGCAGTGCAGCCGTAAGTAACCCACCCCCGTTTTTGGCCACACTCACCAACAACCTCCACGCGATTAACTACAATCTCCCCAAAACAGATCCGATTTGAAGTAGACCTTGTAGCAGGCCTCATGTGAGACAAAAAGTCAAAACGAAGCCAAAAGACCCGTCAAAGTGAGACGTCTTCACAGCTATATATTTGACTCTATGATAAATCTGAGGTGATTTTCAAATCCCAGCTTTGAACAAACACACCAATGACATGAATGTGGTTGAGCACATGTTTTTCAGATGACCGCCACACCAATAGAACTTCGTAGAACTGACAAGTCAAACCCCCAAGCAAATTGTTTTGAAAGTCGAGACACAGACTCCCTCCTCTTGCAAGCTTGTCGCAAGCGTCGGTTCTTGACAGAAATACTGCCATCTGCCACCATATCCAGCTTCACAGTGGCATAGTACCAAACCTTGCCAACAAAGGAGGTTTGAAGATTCACCAGTCACACGAAAGTATGCCTGTGTGAAGCTATGGTACATGTGCCCTAAAGTATTGTACAAAATCGGCAATGTCTTACAGATGACATCTGCGCCCTTTCGTGCATGCACCCGTATGAGTTCATCTGATTGAAATTCTACGAATGTAGAATCATCTGAATATAATGTCCTTCTTATGTACAAAAAGATCCAACTTTGCCCAATATAAGTGGTTGTTTCATCGTCTCCCGCTCACTGGCTCGGACGTTCTTGTCCAAACGGGCGCGTTCGGTGCGTCATAGCCGAGCAAGAAGGTCGATGGACATAGAGAACTTTTAGACGCATAGACATTCATATGTATGTAAATATATCAATACTGTATAGACATATACAGACCAGATGTAAATATGGATTTGAATAGTGACATAGATGTAGCTATGCATATCTATGGATACTCACCACACACATGTTGCAATTTTGAAAATCATTGAATCATAAATCATAGTTCATTACATAAGCAGGGACTTCTCTGTTTCTGATGTCTATAGGTTGATCCCTATCACAAGCACACCTCGGATCCTTACAACCCAGGTGACTGCCGCCAACACGGTGTTAAAGGCGAGCTCTGCATTCTCCAGGCCCTGTCAACTGAGCTGGTTCCAAGCCAGCTGCCATGTACTCATCCCCATACACCAATGAATTCCAACGATTTCTGGTAGTCTGCCATCTAAAACTTGAATGTCATCACCCTGACATTCAACAAGAAAAAGGTGATTATAAATGGTGGAATTCATTGGGTATGTAGATGTTTAACAGCAATATCAGCCATATCAAGTGGTGCAGGATTTCACCAACAGAACCTTTTCCATAGCTTCCAAGTGCTTCCACGAAAAAACCCTGCCTTTGGTTCCTCATCTAGGAATGCCTGCAAACCCGCTAGCTGCCGTGCATGGTGCAATTGCCAATCCTTAGGATTTTTTTTTGCCGATGCCATGGTTGCGAAAAGGAATGCTAATGCTGCTATACTTTCCATCAAGGCCAGGTGGATTTACCCAACAAAAAATCCATCGACATCATCGTTGCCATTTCCAGCTATACAAGCTTTTCCAATTTCACGACCTGTTCCGGTTTGATGCATGCCATTCCACGGTTCTACCATATCTTTAGCATCAAGGTGCTGTTTCAGGTGACTCTGTCTCTTTGGATCTTTTCAGTTCGCGCAGCTCTTTTTGGCATTCCTGGACAAGCTGCAAGCCGCAGACTTGATGGCGGAGAGAGTCTATTGTCAAAATGGAAAAACGCCGTTCTGAAAAAGAAAAGAACCTCTTGAAGAAACTCATGTTCTACTTCCATTCATAAATATCCTTCCCTGAATCTTGGAGGAAGCGTAAATTCACACTAGAAAGAGGCGTCTCAAACATGTGCAGAGTGCTCCTGAACCACATCCTCAAAGTCCCGTTGCAGCCTCAAAATTGCAGCACTGCTTATCACCGCGTCTCACTCGCGAAACGATTTTTGGCACAACTGCGGCCGTGAGACTCATCAAAGGCTTGACACAGTTCGCGGATGAATCTGCAAACATCATATTCCTCAGACCCCAACCAATGGGCCAAAACAGGAGACATCCAAAGAACAGTTCCGACCAAGGCGACACCAAAGAATCCAGATTTTCCAGTTGTTCTTATAGGTACAAGAATTGATGCTGTGGGATCTTGCCACCCCATGCATTGGTCACAAAACGTTGGTTGCTTTTTCGCCACAATGCCCAGTTTGCAGGTGATTCAAGGTGACAGCTGGATCCTGTAGTTGGTGGATGTGTAAATATAAATATATCGAATGTATAAATAATCATATGATCATATCCATATACTATATATGTTGGCAAAATATATATAGATACATCACAACCCATCCACTCAAAAAAAATAACCACACCATTTCGAACCGCAACTCCCATAATTCCCAAAAACGCGCCCAGCGCTTCCGGGAGGGAACCCCTGCCAAACCCCCAACGGCAGCCACCGAGATACATGACCCGCTCGGAAGGCTTCACCGCAGGGGCCTGTGAGTGCCGCCTTGCTGGCGGAGCGTCCGAAGTCAATCAATTGCACCTCCGGCGTTTGGCCCATGTGGCGCCATCAGGTGGAGAAGGGGGGAAACCAAAAAACCAACGAAAATGCAACATGGGTCTGTGAAAAATAGAAACAAAAAAAAACAGTGATATTTTGAAAAAGGGAGAAACACATGGAGAAGCTAGCGATGATCAATTGGTGTTTGTTAAAAGAATCTAAAAACCATCGGAGAGCCAAAGGTGAACCTCAAGAACTAATGTCCCATTCTAGGAATATTTGCAATGGAAAATCCATCAAAACTATTTCCCAATACCAAAAAAAAGATGCATTATTATCTAAATGGTAGGATCTTTCATCCACTATGTTGGATTCGTGTAAAGGCATCCATCCATGGGGTCCATATGTTTTTTCCTCAGATTTGGCTGCCAAGGTGCGGTTGGCTTGGTGTTGCTATCCTTCCTGGGGCAACCACTGGAGCCGGGGAAAGGATTCACTGAATTTTCACATCCGGCGATTCTCCCCCAATTGATGGACCAAATCCAGCTAACCACCTTTAGATTTTTGCTGTTGCATATGTCCCAATGCAATGACAGTGTTAGTTCATGATTTTTGACTGAAAAAATCATGCAGATTTTGTCGCCGGATCGGTTTGAAGGCACTGGAAAGTCAACAAAATCTTGGATAAAACTCTCGGAAAAACTCCACCAAGTGGCATTCCAATGTTGTGCAAATGCAGGTCACCTTGAGTCGCAGCCAGAAGATGTACCAATCAAACAACCAGCTTCCTCACCAACTATCGAGTAATCATTCTGCACCAACATTGGCTGGGCCAGTTATTTCTTGCGAATATATAAACTTATTAGTTGAAACACAAGTACTCAACAAAAGCTCACCCATTCAAGATGCAAAGTGATTTAAAATGGAATCCACCATTCAACATGTTCCGCTGCATGCAAATACAAACCTTCTCCATGGCCGCCACGTCACCGTGAACGAGGCCTTTGTCATGCATAGATTGTAGAGCAGCCACTACTGCCGAGCCGATCCTGTGGATGAAATCTGACCGTGCAGAACTTTCGGTTTTACCATGACATCATCCAGTAGTTTCAAACCCAAAAAATAGCTACAAGGTCATTTGAATTTCTTTGACTGTCCCTTCCATGTGCTTCATCTGATTTTGAATGATACAACACACCCCAACAACCTATGACTCTTTGCAGCTCCTTTGCGCGTTCATCTCCTGCGGGGGTGATAAGCCATGTCGCAAGCCACGGGAGGTTTTGGCCTCGAACCATGGCAGTTCCACAGTGCAGGCTACTTTTGAGGATCTCAACGGAAGCCTAGATTCTTGTTGTTGTTGTTGTTGTTGCTGTTGTTGTTGTTGGTGGTGGGGGTGGTGGGGGTGGTGGGCGGGTTTTTTTGAGAGTATGGTGCAATCAAAATCCAAGGCACACAAAGCAGTCCATGAAGTGTGTGGCTAATAGGCTCCATTCGGATGCAATAAAGATCACCACCAGGGACGCTGCAGGGACCATTTAAGGACAATGGTGCAGGGCCCAGCTGCGCTTGGGAAAAGACCCTGCACAGCTCATACTCTTTTTGAGCGAAGTCATCCAGCATCACTTTCACCACTTCTCCTGTTTCCTGACATCAGATGTTCACCAAAGGCATGCAAATCTGTGGGATTTTCATTGGCCCAAACCTTCATTGCGAATTGGGTGAGTTTCGTGTGGGTCATTGTATCTCACCCAGGTACACTGTCCACTAACTCTTAGTGCAGACAATTCTATGTGGCATGATGTTCTGTCTATATTCATGTAGAAGTCCAATATCGGATAGGTTGATTCAAATGATTCAATAGTGCTTCACTTGTTTAATCACAAAGACCTAACTTTGAAAGTCTTCCAAAGTGTCCTTCCAGCCCCAAAAACAAAAACAACGACCCAAAAACAACGACGTCATCCCCTGCGTCGAGACGTCCTCCTCTAGAAACACGATTCCAATGAAGCCGCTCCCTAAGACACGTAAGGCGCCCGTTGGGCACAGCAAGGAACTTGGGGACAAGGATGCCACCGCGCGAACGGGATCAAAGGCATGTTCCTCCATCCTCGTTGTTGAAAATCATTGGGGCTCAACATCAATGACCCAAGAAATCATGGGTAAACCTCGTTTTCTTTAAGGCTATCCAACCGCCAAACAGCAAAACTCAAAACTTTTGCCACATTAAATGGACCGAGGGGCACATCCACTGCCATACGCGCTAATTTTTGCTCCGACACCGGCTTTCCACTACAGGATGCTCGAAGTTTCAAGAGAGCTAAAACGGCCGTGGGGACCCTGGCTTCGACTAATTTACCAGACACCTTGTCGCGGTACTTGACAATATCGGCCTGGCAGAAACAAGAGAAGTGATTTGAAAGATGCAAACAAGAAAAGGATTTCTGAAAGTGGATGGAATAAATCCATCAATAAGCAAATAAATTAATTAATTAAGTGATTAAACAAATGAACAAATAGATAAATGAATGAATTTTACTTTCAATCATCAACTGATAAATAAATCATATAAAAAAACAAAAAAACTCAAAAAACCTCACCCTTCAAAAAATCCTCCCAAAAATATGGCACCTGAATGGCCTTGGAATGACTTAAGGTCTTCTCAATCCGTTGCCGCGTCAAGCGCTGCTCCCCATCGCCCTTCACCGAGGTCACCGGCCGCCGCTCGCTGCGCCGCGTGGGCGTCTCGGGCTCGCCGAACTGCGGCCAAGAGTTTCGGGGAGACTGGAGAAATCCACAACATAACGGTCGTTGGGTGGTTGGACCCAACTCAACTTGAAAAATATGAGTCAAAATGGAAAAAAACATCCCCAAAATAAAGATTCTATATATATATATATATATACTTTGTGGATGTTATATCTTTTATCCATATTCCAAACCCAAAACACAGGAATAAAGATTAAAGATTCTATTTGGATTTTTTGTTTTGTAGATCCCAACCAATCCAAACAACCAAACAAACCCAACACAAACCAACCCAACCAAACCCAACCAAACCCAACCAAACCCAACCCAACAATCAAATGGAACAAAAAAAACAATCCAAATGGAAGGTAATCTCTCTCTCCATGTTTGGACACATCAGATGTAAACAGTGAAAGGTTGCTGGAGTTGGGAAAAAAAAAACATGAAGGATCAAGAAAACATGGAACTTTGGATTTGGTGGAATTTATAAGTTTTATGACCTCAAAAACTTGAAACTCTGACAAAATTAGGCCCACCTTCTCTTCTACAGGCACAGCTGCAGTTAACGCCACCCTGAACTCCTCCTCTAGGCTGTCCTGAGGCGGAGTTCACCATCCCACAAACCGAAAAACGCCTGCCATGTCCAGGACCATTCAAATGTTACCATCATATCATATCATATCCATTCATCACCCCCTTTTCATCTCATCACCCATCACTCACCCCATCCCAACATCAACATAGGAAAACCCTGAAAATGCCAGGCCGAAGGTCTGAAAGTTCTCGTCCACGGAAGCTGCGCAAGACACGCATGACTTGATCTACATGCTCCGCTTTGGCTCCATCCCAGCTGCTTGGCGTGCCGAGCCGGCGATATTTACCTGGCCGCTCCTGGCATGGAAGGATGGAAGCCATCGAGGGTTCCAACGATGGGTGAGGATGTTTGATCCCAACAATATTAGAAGATGTATATACATGAGCTACATGACCATCAAAGTCATGATCAAATGCAATTTGGAGACATTCCCCCCAAAATATTAATTGAAAAAAAGGAGACCTGCAACAAAACTCTGGTGAACTCAGTGGACTCCTCAGCTGAGTGAGTGAGTGCTGCATTCTCCACAACTTCAGGGGTTCCGGTGTACCTCGCAAACAGGCACCAGGCATCACCAAGCATCACGGTTTCCCCAAGCACCAACCACCAAGCACCAGCCAAGGGACTTATGCTGACCCCTGGAGATGTCATTCTGAAGGTCCATAAAGGCCTGCAACCGAAAAGAACTCCGACATGAAGCCGTGGCCCTGATCTATTTTGAGGCCCTACCTGTATGCCACTCTCCTTGAAGCCAGCTGCATTTAACGCAGCCCGCAGATCCTGGAGCTCATCCTGGGGAGCAGTAACATCAACAAACGTCTAAACGTCGCTGGCAGCACATCGAGATGCTATGAAATCCAAGGTGCTGATGAAAGATTTGCCAAGCAATTGCAAGATCGCACTCCACATTGTGCCAGGACCATCTGACACATGGATGATCAAAAGATCGTGTGAATGGAAGAGTATGGATGTAAGCCACAACCCCTTCAAACTCGTCTTTATCAAATATATCAAGACATATCACGCTTGGCTGTTGTCCAGTTGTCCATCCCAACCCTCATGTACAACTTCAACTATGTGGAGACTTCCCATTTATATTGCTTGTTTCGCTTTTTGGGAAATGACCCTCCAACTACGAGGACCTGTATTTGGACCAGCCCCGAAGCGCGTAAAGATGACTGCAATTTGTTCGATAGGAGCTTGGTGACGCTGGTGGCCATGTCCTTCTCGGGTGAATCTGAATCCTCCTCCTAAGGCATGCGGCTCCGCTGCTCAAAACAAGCGATGGATGGTACGAGGGCAGGAGAATTGTTCTCGTAATCGACCTGAAATTAAAACTCAACAAACAAAAGCTAAAATTGAAGCCCTGATGGCCTGCTGACAGCCCAGGCAAAAACTACAAACCTATACAGTAAATAACATTTCAAAGTGACGGCAGCGCTCATCGCCAGCATCCGCAAAGCACAGGTATGGCCAGGCCCAAAGCCTACCGCTTTGAGGCGATCACAGGTATCTTTCAGCTCTTCCGCATTCAGTTTCCCCAAGCCTCGGCGCAGGAGGTTTTGAAAAAACACCCCCCATGGGGATGGGATGGTCGTCTCAAGGGTACGGTACGTGGGGAAACAACTCCCAATAATGGCCTGACCCATGCCGGATGCTGGCGCCGTATTGCATGCAAAAAAAAAAAATAAACAAATAAAATAATTTCCCATGCGGCCAAATCACAACTGAATGTAAGAATGCCCAGGTGTTCCAAGACAGCGTGTAGGCTTGAAAGGCCCGCGTCTGCTAGCTGTTTCACCAACTTTTCCGACATAACCTTGGCAAAAGCTGCCAAATTCACAACAGCATGCCATAGGCGAAACTAACAAGCAAAACACAGAAAACACAACAGCTGTTGCGGTGCTTCCTATCATCATCCTTCACCATCAGCAACTCCAACGTCAGAATCTCACCATCCGATCTCTCAGCTCCCCACTGCCGCTGCCTCGGGCACGGCATCATCCTGAGATTTTAACCAAAAAGTTTGGTCCCTTTTAAAGGTCGACAATTGAAGCGCCTTGGGATATTTCTCAGTGACTTGAGGAGTCTCAAGGTCAAACAAAGTATATATATATATATATCTACTGCCCTCCAAATGATCATTCAAGCTTTAGTGGGTTGGGGTGGCCATGCTAAAGATATGGTTGCCATTATGATTGCTATTCTGTCTATCTATTATATATATATGTGTGTATAAGTATCCATCCATACATTCATCTAACCAGCTCAATCTAGTCCCAACTCCTTTATTTCTGCTTTTCATCAACTCATGGAACGGGGCAAAAAAAACTCGTCATCATCAGTCGTTTCGCACTACCATTCCAGACTGACGACAAACACTCCAATCTAAGCAGCTTCTGTTATAACCAAGGCTCATCATGAACCATGGATCCTGGGCTTACCACTCTTTCTGGGCCCAAATTTTCTCTACAGGCTCCACTGCTGGAGCTAAAAGTTGATTCGCGGCAGCGGCGGCAGCAAGTGGAAGCATCATTGGGTGAAAAAAAATGGGATCCAAAGTCCCCAACAACCCGTCACTACCCTCTATTTTTTCGAAGAATCAGTGGAGATCTCCAGATTTTTCAAGAAACTTTTCATCCCACCTAGGAAAAATACCATTCCCCACCTGCTGGACCTGTTGAACCAGCATGGATTGCAAGCTCAGTCCAGGCACCTTGACCTCAAGGAAAACTGCCATGGGATTTGGGGTGTTTTCGGCCTTCGGAAGTTGAAAGAGTTTCTTTTTTTAGGTAAAAAAATGCACTTTTGCTAATATGCCATGTACTACAGATTGCCATGATGCATTTATATATATGTACATACGTATGTACATATATTTTTTTATTCCACTCAGTCGAAGCGTGAGCTGCCTGAAGATCCACATGCAAATGAAAAAAGGGGAGGCTCCTTTTGAGCCTAGCCCCAAAAGTCTGGCCCCATGACGGTGCCACCAAAATCACCTGCCAACATGTACCTGTCGAATGGACGCCAAGTACAGTCCGGCAGGTTAGCCGGCCAGGGTAGCGAACTGTGCGAGCTAGCCCCGGGTCTGGCCAAAAGAAACACCTGCAAAGATAGGGCGATTGCCTTGCAGAGTGCTGGCGGGAACTCCTTCGCTTGAGAAGTTGCCCACTGACCATTCTCTTGGCCCTGTAGCGACCGGAATGGGCCAGAGAATGTGGAAAGTGATCTGATAATCCTCGGGAAGGCTGGCATTCGGAGCAGTAAGAAGGTGGTAGGTTTGAGCGACACCTGTCCCAACGGCCCCTGATTGAAGGTGAACTGATCACATTCGCAGTGCCGTCCCAGTCGACCCAAAAAAGCTGAATACCACACCGTAAAACGCCCCTCGGCAGGGGAGCGTCCTGCCGGGTGTTCCAGCGTGCCACAACCACCACTGCATACCGTCCAAACCATCATCAACACGGCGATGAAGAAAAGTGCGTTTCCTGTGGTAAGTTGACGGACTTCACGAGGATCAAGACCAGGCAATCCCCAAGGATGAGCCCAGTTGCGAAGGGGACGCGGCCTGTCTTTTCCCTCAGGTGGTGGAAGGTAGCATGCTTCAGAATACGTCTCACAGGGCGGAGACGCGTGGAAACCCACCACACGATGATCAAGGATTTGCCTCCTCCAAAACTGCAAGGTTTCCGGGTTCAACAAATCTCCACCAACGGGATCAAGGCAGAGGTCGAGGCATAGCGGCCATACTTTCCGCAGGCCGTAGTCCACCATCCACACTTGTGATGCCAGGTCGCCCTCCCGGCGGTGTCCAGAGTACAGCACCACGTAAAAAACTTCCGTCGGAAAGGCCTGACGTGGTACGGATCCTTCCGGTGCCCTCCATTCGTGTAGTTCTGTTTGCCATTTGTGCTCCAACCTTGCCATTCGAAATGGCCAGTCAATGGATCCGGGCGCATCCCATCTTGGACGCTTTGAAGGATCTCTCAAGCCCATCCACACCGGCAGAGCTCCCAAGTCAGCTTCCCAATCGCGGAGCCGCTCCTCACGCGATCGGTGAGGCTCCCTGGGAGGCTGCCTATGCGGAACATAGGCGTGGAGGATCGATGCCAGACGATCCTGCAATTCCATGACCACCTCAAAGTCATCTTGTCGCCACGCAACTTCATCTAGTAATTCCGTGGCACGACCAGAGAACGACTGGTAGCAGCCATAAGGACTCGACTTGACCATCTCGATGAGCTCAGCCGCAAAGAGGAGCCACTGTCGATCATCAAGTGGCCAGCATCCATCAAAAGACCTCCAACGCTCAAGAAAGTCTAATTGGCCTTCAGTTGGAGCCGCAAGGCCTTCAATGATAGGCCGGGCCCGTACTTCCAAAGGTGCCAGAGGAACTTGCGGCACTGACTGGTAACCACCCCTGTGATGGGGCATTCTTGACGCTGCAGATCTGATACCACTTCGGCGTTCCTCAAGCGTCACTGCAGCATCAGCCAAATCAAGTTGCAAAGCCAAACTCTCATCAATGGGCTTCATGTTGGTCAACAACCATGGCAAGCACCTGCGTGAGCTGTACTGTAGATGAATCACCAGTCGGGGTCGGGTGATAAAGTTCTTACCACAGGCACTGCACGTAGAGCCGGGTGCAAACCTGCGGGAGGCCACTCGAAGTCCATGTGCCTTGAACCGGTGCGTTGCGAGTGCCGCTTCATCCTTGAAGTATTTGCCACAGGATGGACATCCTGCTCTTGAGGTAGTGAGAGGCTGTCGTTGGGGAATCTCCCAACCATGAGCTTGGAGCGTGGTGGTCATAGTCTCATCCGCAGCAGTCAGGTCTAGCCATTGGCGTAGATACTGTAGGTTGAGCTTGCAGGCCTTCCTGATTGCTTTGGTAATACTTGCCGCTAGGGAAGGACGTGGGCTCAGCAGTTGGGCCGGGGTAGTGATCTCCATCAACTCATCAAGATGTCGCCCACCACCGGAGACATCCCTAAGCCAAATGATGGCTTCCTGGACGCACACCCACCACGAAGCGACCCCACACTTCTGCCAGTTGTCATTGATGATGTCGACCAAGCTTTCCTCCGGGTAGCGTAGCATCTGACCAAGTAGTCGAAGCCGATTGACATGCAGTACTGCTTCAGGGAGAAAATAGCCAGCCTCATAGGCCGCATACTCTACACTGATGTGCGGGTGTGTCTCAGCATGTTTCCTGGGGATCACACAGCAATAAATCTTCCAAATGGCCGCTGACCATGCTTCGGCCTCTCCAACTGTAAGCTTCCTCCATGTGCCAACATTGTGAACAAGAACGGACAGACCCAACGAGTGTAAGATCTGCCGGCGACGTGCTAGTGGTATCTTGTCGGAACCGAGGCAAGAGGACACCAGGGGTCGCACTGCATGCAAAGCCTTGCCAGCACGCGCCTTGATTTCAGGCATCAAGGATCCTGAAGCATCCACAATGCTGCCCAAATGCTTGTAGTTGAAGTAGACCTGAATGTCCACAGGTGGAGAATGCTCCAGGCAGCACTTGAGGCAAGGCGTCTCCTGAGAAAAGAGACGTTTGTGGCACCATTTACCATCCTTGCCTCGGAAGGCGATGATGACTGCTGTCTTGTGAGGTCCATATGAGAGCACCAGGCCCCTTTTAGTGAAAGCCTCCTGAATGGCACTGAAAGCGATCCCAACACGGCTCTCCAAAGTGACAGCATCTCCTCCAAGCAGAATGCAAGTGTCGTCAGCCCAAGTGGTCCCAAAAGGGTAGTCATCAGGCAATTGCAGAACTTCACGATGCATAGCCATGTAGTGATAAACTTCACCAAGCACATCCGCCATAGCAAACCCAAAGAGGACATCAGCTAAGGGATCACCGGGACGAGTGCCAGTGGCCGGTGCGTAGAGGTCCGGCGATGTAGGAAGTTGGTACCAGGACTTCTCCAAAGTACACTGTATCATTGCGGATAGGGTCTCGTTGATTCCAGCATCTTCAGTGAGGCAAGTCTGGCCGACATAGTCAACGAAGTCTGCTAAAGCTTCAGGAGGTAATCGCAACCTTTGGAAAAGGGCAGCCAGGAACTTCTCACTGTTGCAGGAAGGGTGCGCGTTGTAGAGCTCCTTGACAACAGAGTAGTATGCTGCCTTCACATCAATGAAGATGACGGCCATTGACTGGCCAGTAGCCATGCAAGAGTCAAGATGAAGGCGTAAAGGGAGATGGGCACACATCACACCAAGACCTTTTCTGCACCCAAGTTGGAGGGGAGCAGCCTGACGATCAAGATGGGCAGCGAGTTGGGTCCGCCATGTCTTGGCAAAAACCTTTGCACAGGTGTTTTGTAGCAAAATGCCACGAAAGCTAGCCGGGTCTGACATCGACCCTCTGTTCTTGAATAGAGGGATCAAAAAGCCACCACGGAATTGGATCGGCAGAAACCGTCTTGCTGTAGCTTCAAGGAACAAAGCATAAATGTGACGTCGACAGCCTTCCATGTCGCTCTGCCAGCATTCAGCGCCAAGTCCGTCAAAGCCAGGCGCTTTCTTCCAGGAGAGGCCTCTGATCGCCCTTTCAAAGTCCAAAACGCAGGGCACTTCTGCAAGGCTGAACCCAGGTACCAGGGTCAAGGTTTGCTGGCTGCTTGCAAAATCCATAATCTCCTCACGGTCAGCAAGACGAGAGCTTTCAATTGAAGCAAAGTGAAGCTCCCAGACACGTAGGTAGCGTCTTCTGGTGTTCTCAAAGGGATTGGTCTCTGAAAGATCTAGGGCTGGAAGAGGTCTGGAGACTTTGAAGCCTTTGTCTCTGTTGACGGGTCTCTTGGACGAAGGGCTTGGAACATCAGAGCAGGGTTCCCCGTGCTAACAGTGTGCCGAAAGTCCAAGGCACAGTGGGTCCTGTAAAGCACGAGGTCTTGCTTCCTAGATGCACGGAACAATACGTCAAGTTTGGCCCTGGACCATAACAAAAGAGCACGCTCCTGGTAACAGTGGGCCAATGCAAGAGAGGATGCCTCTGAGGGTGTAGAGGCAGACTTGCCGGCTGCACGCCAAAGTCCAAAGAACCGCAGGAGCTGCCATCTGGAAATACGAGTATCGGCATCTCGGACCTGGATTGCAACATCCTTGCGGTGACAGAGGAGGTCCCAAGTCTTGGGACTAAAGTACTCCTGTCGAACATGTCTTTTAGGGAGCGGGAAATGCCTTTTCAGAAAGGCTGAGCAATGCTTTTCAATCACTTCCCAATGTTGATCAAGTCCAACGCCCCAGGCCACAGGTGGGATAGAATGAATCATTCGCCGCAACAAATCAGGATGAGCACGTGCAGCTTGACGGTCATACAGTGGCCTCCTAGGTCGGTTGACTCCAGAGCCAGGAGTGATGCTCATTTCCAATTCCAGAGCAACAACAAAATGGTCATAGTCACCCGACAAGAGGTCGAACTCAATGTCAACAAAGGAAGACTGGATACCTGGAACCCAGGCATGAGGAACTGCAATGTAGTCAACACGAGAGCTGCCACCTGACGCCGAACGGAATGTAATGGTTGGTCCAGCATGAAAGTGCGCAAAGGTAGAGGGAACGCACAGGGCATGGTCATCAATCAAAGAACGAAAATGGCCACCAGCTTGATTTTCGGTGGCCCAGCCAAAGGAGCCGATTCCAAGTGTTTCCACTGCACCAACGTGGGCGTTAAAATCACCCATCAGCACGACTTCCTTTCCAACCAGGGGAACCAAAAATTGGGAAAAACTGGACCACCATTCATCGATTTCGGACTGGGACCTGCCCCCTTGTGGGGCATACGCAATCACAAAGGTGCACTGTAAAAGCGGATGATCACAATTTGCAACCAAAAATGTAGAAGATGAGGCCTGTACGTGGAAATGTGTTGCCTTCAATGGACCAAGCGGGCCTTGGGAAAGAGGGCCCTCCGCATTCACCCAAAGTTCGACCCCTCCTTGTCCATGAGTTGCCGCAGAAACCAACCTAGTGATGCTTCCAAATGTTGTAATGCGGTCCAAGCGAGCTCTCGACTCCTGCACTGCCAAAACATCATAGTTCTTGTCCTTCAACTGGGCGCTAAGGAGCTCGATCTTGTCTGACAAGCCACTGTCATTGCATCCTTCTTTGAGAGTCCTGACGTTGGCAGTGCCCAACTTAATGTTGACCTTTGTAGGCACAGCTTTGTCCTGGGTAATTTCAGGAGAAGCTTCAAAAGGGTCGATAGTCGGCTGTGGTATGGTAGGAAAAGTTTTTCCCGATGCCAGATCGTCGAGGCAAGGTAGGGATGAAGGTGCAGCTTGAAAGTTCTCCATCAGCAACCAAGCCCAATCCAAGAGCGGTACATGAAGCCAACGGTGGACATCAGGGACTCCTACATGTGGGCTCCATGCCTGAGTAGCTATGGCCTTTGCAACGCTGTCGACCAACTCATTGTCCAATTGACCGCAATGAGCTTTGATGTGTCGGTACTCGAGATGTGGTAACGCAGCCTGAGCGATACAAAAGAGGTGGCGTACCAAAGCTCCAAGCTCCTCCAAACCAGCCGCAATCTTTTGCTGCCCGCTTGCTCCATAGCCGATAGCAGTTGCATCTCCGTAAAGGTAGACAGGCCGCCTGGAGCTGGCAAGCGTTGCAAATACCCAATCGAGGGCAAAGGCCATAGCATAGGCTTCAGAATGCAACGATCCGTGTGCGTCTTCAAGGGTGCCACCAGTAAAGCCCCAGCGGAAGAAATCTCCATGGTTGGATCGGAGCACCACGCTAAAGGACCATGCAGCAGACCCAGTGGATGGGAAGTAGGAGCCATCAAGGAAAATGTGAAAGTCACCAACTGTAGAAATCGGGGTTTGGAACTTGTCGATCAGAGCTATGAATTCGTGAGCATCAGGGATGCTAGTCCAGTCACGTGAGAAAGCAGATTCTGGCCAAGGCTGGATGTCAACCAGAAAATCTCTTAATGCCGCAACCTTGCCACAAGTAAAGCTTGAACTTCTCAGATCGTTGTGCCAATCCGGAAAAGGCAAAATGTGGTCCTCAAGATGTAGGGCAATGGGAGTGATGTAAGAACCTGTACTGCTGTCTGCCAAACCTCCACAACACCAGCGGTCAGAGACATGGGTGCTTTGGTCAGCAGGAGCAGAAGGCTCTGGAGACGTGACTGAAACGGGGCTGTTGGACGCCGAAGGCCAAGAGCCTGACTCAGAAGAGGAAGGTGCTCTGCCAAAGATACGTTGTCTCACAGTGGACCTTTCAAATTCACGAAGGTCAGTTGCAGCATCCCGCAACGCCATCCCTCCGGGACAAATCACCACCAAGCGAACATAATCACCACTGATGAAGTGACGAATGGCGGTATCATGCTCCGGCCAATAGGCTTGGTTAAGGTAGAGGACACAGGCATAATTGGGCCTGTGATAGCATAGGTCGTAGGCCCTCAGTTGGTGAAGGACCCCAACTCTGGTGCTTGTGCTCCTCATCCACAGCACTTTCCTGATGTGGTACACTTCGGTGCCAAGAGGGGGGCGGAACTCAACATCCACAAGGCTAAGGATGTCCGCTTCAAGAGGACGAACATCTGCATCTTGCGCCAACTCGGCAATGACAGTTTCTGTCCCCGGGTCAAGGTGATCACTAGGTGGAGAGCCAACGGAATGTAATGCGACAAGCTCCCGGTACTGAAGACCCCATCCATCACTGACCTGCTCAAGTGTAGTATCAGAAGAAATCTCGTCAATCTCAATGGCGAAGAAATCATCTTGAAGATGGTAGACAAATGCCGTATGATGAGGTATGTCTTCCGAGAGGGTTGCATCATCAGGGTCCTCCTCTGGATCATCATCAGGATCGTCATCACCAGGTATGTCGTCATCTTCAGGTTCGGGCTCGGCAGGGACGGAAGGACGAGATGGGCCTGAACCAGTAGAAGCTAGCTGTGGAGCTCGACTGGGCCTAGGATCTTGTAGATTGGATGCTTTCTTGAAACGGTTCAGGAAGGGCGCCGAAGTGAGAGCGCGTCTGGGATCTTTTTGATCCGGAGCACTGCCAAACCTTTTACGGAGGCCTTGAGACAACTGTAGCAGCGAAGCGCCATCAGAGGTTTCTGCTCTCACGTTGACGGAGAAAAATGCTCCAGCTCTTGGGCGAAAGCGGTCATCTGAGTCATACGTGATGAACCCATCAGAGACCGTGATGGAGACGCCAACCAGCTCGAAAATCCAAAGAGCATTGGTGGCACTGACAAGTTGTTGCAAGGTGCAAACCGAGGAAACAAAGGCAGCAACTTGCGGCGGTGCTGGTAGGCCTAGAGATTCATCACAAACAACTTCAATGAGGCAAGGCACTCCCTCAAAGTCGGTCTCATAGGCAATGAAATTTTGCACCACACTCTCAGGAAAGGGAAGGCCAGCATAAACCAAGGAGCCAGGAAGCTCCATGTTCCAATGCGAGAAAGCACAATCCGCAATTGCAGATGGCGATGCCACATTCGCAATGGGGACTGTAGATTCAGCCACGCCTCTGTACCCATCGGCCAGAAGTAGATGGAAACGCCACACTGGTGTAGGAACAATCGATTCACTCAGCATTCCCAAAGCATCCACGAAAAAAGTGGGCAACCCTTGGATGTAGTCAACAAACTCCATTGGTTCATGCAATCGGGGAGGGTGTGCATGTATCTGCACCAGGGCACCAGGGACGATGTTCCTCGTCCAATCCAGTGGCAAAATTCTTCCAAGCACCCTAATTGTGCAAACGAAATGCGCCCTGTGGCATAAGTCAGAGTATGGCCCCATAACGTCTGCATGGCATAAGCGACGTTGATGATAGAGTGCATGCCTTTGCAAATCCGTTTGCCCGAAAACACTCCATACCACCGATTCTTCCAAAACCGGCTCGATGGTGTGATGCGGCAACTCGCCGCCCACCAGGAACTCCGCAATGATGTGGTGGTTCGCCACAGCGTCGCTTGGCCCCATGGGGCCAAACTGCGCGAAGGCGCAAAACTCCATCGTCATATTCGGGCCACAGTGCCCTGACCTGTGAAATCAAACCATCCGGATTGGGGTCAAGAAGCACAAAGGCTCTGGAACCGACACTTGTCTCCGCAAGTCCATGAGAGACAAAGCGCCTTGAACTGGACGGTGAATGTAGAAGCGAAACCAAGGACCTAAGATCATCGGAGAGAAAGTCACGAGGTTCACGGCAGGTATGAGGAATAGACTGGATGGAGTCCAAACTTGTTTGCATCAACATCACCTCATCCCAGTCCTCATCAGGTGCACTGGCCAAGGATGTAGAGGTCAAAGTCCAAGGTTTGCTGCACCAATGGCCAAGAGCACTGTGAGGAACTAAATAATCGGCTTCCAAAACTTGTGAAGCAATGCGGAGACAAATTGAATCACAAAACCGGACCTTCTTCTTGGAAGTACTGCCTGGGCGGTGCAAAACTGTATTCTCAACAAGTCCATTGGAAGGAGGGCAGACCATCGGAACAGTCGGAGCAAACCCAAGCTCACGAGATAGATCAGATGCCACTTCAACGGCTTGCCATGGAGACAGGAAGTCGGGGAGGTAGACTACAGAATGAGTCCACGGCCGAACAACGGGGCGACAAGAGATGAAAGAGTCACTCACTTGCCGCCCCCACCACAGAGAGAGGGAGTAGAGCGTGTAGAGCCAAGACCTTCTTGAGCTTGTGTGTCTTGAGCAGTGGCGTCGAGTCTCTGACGCTTTGCAACACGAAGCTCCTCTTCCATGCCGCCCTTCAGGGCCTTGAGGGACTCCTGCATTTGACACATGTGCTCGTCCACTTTGGATGGAACCGTCAGCTCTTCCTCGTCTGAAATCACCTCTGTTGCATCGTCCTTGGCCACACCTTCGCTTTTCTGGAGGGAGCGAAAGTTCTCTTTGCACACCTTCACCGCCTCCTTCGCCTTCTCGATCTGCCCAGCCAAATCTTGATCTTGTTGGGTGAACTCCTCTGAATAACGTTGCCACCTCGTGATCGCTGCCTCCAGGAAAGAGTTCCAACCTGTGTGTAGATTTGCCCGTGCTAAGGAGAGCTCTGCAAGGGACTTCTTTGCATTGCCTAGATTGGACACTGCGGCATGCAATTGTTTCGTCATGATCTTTCCATCGTCCTGGTTGAGCTTTTGCATCGCTGCCTGGACATCCGGCGGCAGATCTGCACTCGCTTTCTTCAGAGCTGTCAGCAAGGATCTCATTTGTGCACTCTCCTGGGTAGCCTGGGGAGGAGGTGCAGGTGTCGGCGGTGCTGAAGGCATGGTAGGTGGAATCCATGGAGTCTCGGCCTGAAGCTGTGGCATGTCCGGAAGGAGTCCTGCAGAACGACCTCCATGCATAGTGCCATCCCTCTTGGCCTTTCCTTTGCTTTCTCCTTTTCCACCATTCTTGCCACCATCGTTCCTTCTCCTCGTCCTTCTGCTGACACTTCTCTGTGGGGGCTCGGGCCATTGGTCTCGAGCACGTGACCTGGGCGATCTCGCCTCTAAGTTTTGATTGCGACCACCCCCATCTCGTTGAGGAACATAGTAGCTGTCCCACACTTTGCTCCAATGCTTGCCGCAGTGAGAGCAATACTCCGATGTGGCCTTTGCCATTTGTCGGCACACACTGCATCTCCATGGTCCATTGCCAGTCGTCGCCATCTTTGCGATCAGGGAGGGATCCTTGGAGTGATGTGAGTGTAGACGGCTTCGTAGGACAGTAATCCTGTTCTTTGACAGCACGATGTACCCCTTCCGGAATAGATACCAGTCCAAACGAGCCTTCGCTCTTTGCCGACGTAACTTTCTGCGCAATGTAGGGTGAATGACTGACGAAAGCCGCAACCAGCAGCAATAACCGCATTCACAAGGCACTCAAAAGCTCAACCGAACCGGGAGCAAGCACAATTAGGCCAAGACACGTGGGCCAATTCAACGGCAGCCACGCGACCCGGGAAATTGTAGGGGCCGGGACCCACAACCAAAAAATGGTACCAGATAACGTGGGCCAATTCAACGGCAGCCACGTACCCGGGCAATTATAAGGGCCGGGACCCAGACCAGAGCGCCCGTGGGCAACGCAGAACCCACTAAGGTAACACGGAACGGGGTCAAAAACCACCTGAGCCGAAACCTTACAGTATAAACAGTATAAATATATGTATATATTGTATAAATACCATATGACTTATTTTAAAGCGAAATTCACTCCCACGCTTTCACGAAAAAGAACACTGCCATTATATTAGGGGTATGGTGTCGGTACCCTTTATCGTAGTAAGCTATCTCAACCTTGTTTTTTGTTGAATATTTTTTTTGTTACTCTGCAGTAAACGATCACATGGCGATTGCTGGAAAATGGTTGTTTTCCGTTGATGCACAGGTCTTAGAAAAAAATACCACATGTCCTAGGCTTATAACCCTAGGCTAATAATGGAGTATCATCACCACCACAACAAACAATCTGAATCTCGTACAAGGTGGTCATGGGTCAGTTTGCTTCGAATTTGGAGATGGAAACTAAAAACCATAGGTGAATTTGATCATATTTTACCAAGTTCTCAGGGTGGTTGTGGAAGATGAACTTGTGGAAGTTCCTTCAACTTTCACGGTGATGACAACAGCGCAAAATTGCCATCCCTATTTGGGTGAAGATGATCCTTCCTTGACTGGCACTGATATTTGTTCGATGTGTTGAGAAACAAAAACATCCAAACATATAACCTATAACCTAAGACATCCAAACACCGAAGCTGAGGAGGTATGTGGACCCCCAAAAACATACCTAAAACACCAAACCTTAGGAGGTATTTGGATGTCTAGGGTAGTATTTGACCAAGCTCCTTTGTTTGCAATCGTTTGCCGTTTTTTTGGGAAGGGATTTTCCTATTGACTACCTTTTCAACCCTTACTTTGATGAACCCACTTTGACGAAAGGAAATTGACCCAGGGCAAAATTTGGCGACCATTCATTCTCAATACACCGCCAGTTAGTCACCTTAAAATGGTGGTTTCTAGCAAGGGAATCTCCTCAAAAAATGCCCTGATCATTCAGGTTTTGGAATCCAAGAGGGTTATTAATCCACTCATAGGGTTATAAGCCAAGTGAACTATCTGTAAGGCCATTTATAGAGGCCCCATAACTCCATGTAAGGGTCCATCTTCTAAACTTCTTCTACCTCAGGAAATATGACTGGAAGACTAGGAAACTCGGTTGGGTAATAGAAATACCCGGCTCATCATTTGGTCGAAAACCAATCGTCCAATGGCTCGTATGGGCATCAACATCTTAAATCTCTAAGGCCCTGGGGGTTAAAGTCTCTTACAATCACCTTACATCATACCTTCAGGTCTGAAGAGGTATGACTGAAAGACTACAAAATCGGGAATCCAACAAAAAAAACATCCAAAAATAAACACAACAAACTCTCTAAGGAACGCACTTGAGATAGTCATGGGAGTACTTGACATATTTGACATAGTCACTTGATCTCCACATTGACATACCCTAGTGCTCCAAATACTCTGTGAGGTTCGGTGTTGATCGGTACCCAAAACCCACTCCAAAACTACATGCAGAAGGGAGCAGTGAGCATTAAGGGATAGTCATGGAAACGGAAAACTCCAAGGCCCTACGTAGACGATCTTCAGATTTCTTGTACTTCAACAGTGGTCTGGGAAGCCCAAAAAATCCGAGGGTCCGAGAAGTCGAGTGGGGATGGAGGTGAGTTGCGATTGATTGTTGTTGAATCCGAAGGGTGAATCCAACCGCAGAAGATGTTGATGTCATGGAATTTCCAACCACTTGGGAGTTTTTTTGGGGGGATTTATGTTGATTTTCCATGGTGGAGAAAACCAAAGGCAATTATAATTTTGTTTATGTTTGTTTTCGGGAATTGGTAGGTGAACATGAGGTCAGGCTCCTTTCTGTTTTGTCAAACTTGAACAATTTCCGAAGAAGAAAGATTAGAACCTGGTGCACATGAGAAGTGCAGATGAAGTGAAAGGTTTTTGGCTTTCCAGGTTTCAATTTGAAGTTGGACGCACTCCGACCCCCCAAAGGCTAGCATGATGTATTATTTGTGTGGTGATGAAAGACAGACATTGACATCAGATTCGTGCAGATTGCATTTCTTTGTATTAGGGATGGTCAGTGGTGACTGGCATTTCTGGGAAGGGGGTATAATTTTAGGCACCGGAACAAAAAAGAGAAACAAGCGGTCCCCAACAAATATAATGAACAAAATGATATTTCAAGATCCTCCCTAAGGATCCAGCTATGTCTTAAGAAAATTAAGAAAGGAAATTAACCGTACAATCCTATTGTGGGGATGGGATTGGGACCATCACACCTACGAAAATTCGGGAAGGGTATGGATGCTTAGGGCCTCTTTGAACGCTTCGGATTCGTTGTTTTTTGGTGGTGTTTTGATCAATCGAGCGAGCTGGGATGAGATTCACGCAACTTTTCCATGGATAATTTTGGTGAGAATATTCATGAAATCTCAAACCTATACAAGGTGGGCGGGTCCCATCACCAGTTATAAGTATGGTTATATCTCCACTTGCGGGGTTTATAACTATAACCCCAGTTACTTACCTAGGTGGTGGTTTCAAATATTTTTTTATTTTCACCTCTAGTTGGGGAAATTTTCCAATTTGACTGATATTTTTCAGATGGGTTGAAACCACCAACCCGTATAACCCCAGTTACTTACCCATTTATAAGGTCACTTTTAGGGTTCATAACCCCAGTCATAACATTCATGGGGGACCACCTTGTAGGATTTCATGGCGAACTCGGCGCCCAGGTCACCCCAAAATGATAACTCATATAGGGAAATCCACCCCAAAATCCACTGATCATTCAGGTGTTTTTGAAAGTTTACGGCATTTTGGTTGAATATTTTCTATTAAATGTATGGTAAATATCCTAAATGGATGGTAAATGCATTTGTAAACGGAATGTTTAGCTTATAATTTTATCTGGTCAAATTCGCTCGCGACCGAAAACACGAGTTTTCACCCCCAATGGTGGGTTAGTAAAGGAAATGGGATATAATGCTGTGAGAGATGCCCATGCCAACACCAGGAGGAATTGACCGCTGCCAACGATGCTGTGAACTGGGGAATTTCTTCATTCACTGATGTGACATGGCAGCAACTCTGTTTTTTTTTGGTTTTGTTGATTATGGGCTTGAAATTGATGCTTGAGGTAGGGGATTATCTACCTCCCATTTTTTGGGATTATAATATTCATATTACACCCTCGAAAACTAACATGACAGTGACAATGTAAAAAGAGTCACCAATCTTAATAGGAGATACGAATCTTCCTCATTCATGGTTGTGTTTCATTTCCAGCTACTGGTAGCTAACTGGTGGTTTCAAACCTTTTTGATTTTCACCACTATTTGGGGAAACGATCCAATTTGACCAATATTTTTCAATTGGGTTGAAACTACCAACTAGGTAGTCATTCGTTTTCGTTTTCGGCGGGGTTGGTTGAGGATCCAATTTTAATCCTTTCTCCCACAATCAGGGAAGCCGCACGCAGCAAACAGCTGGCCAACTTAGGGGGATTGATAAGGGCGAATGATGCTTATTAACGCCTTAATCATGGTTCCACTGGGAAAACTATACCCTAAAAGTCTAAATGAAAGGAAGTAATATAATATTATTGGAGCTACAGCCATTTTTTCTCTGAACCATGATTATGGGAAGAAGGGTAATCAGCCAGGATTTTATCTAAGATGACAGTTTTGGGAGACAGTTTCCACTCATCAGATCCAGGGTGGCCTTGGTTGAGCGAGGCTGTGCCGGGTCTGATTTGATTGAACATGTTTTGTTCAGAAACATAACTTCCTCTCATCCTCGATTTTTGTTGAAACCTGCTGTGTAAAAAATAGCAGTTTTGTAACACGCCTATTTGTTTTTTTTGATTTGGCAATACATGAAATGATCCAACATTCAGGTGTAGGTTTACTTTGGCAAAAAGTGTTTTTTTTCCAATTCCCTAGTCTTCCAGTCATACCCGTCTAAGGTTTCTGTGTTTGGAAGGTCGGTATGTTTTTTTGGGGGGTCCAAAAATGCCCCTCCTCAGCTTCGGTGGCCCTGGAAGTCGCTAGGGATTGGTTGTTTAAAACAAGATCTTCACCAAGGCTTCCCAATCACTGAAGCTGGGAGGGGTGTCATGACTGGACACCAAAAACTGACTTCACCTGAGCAGGGTTTTTCGCCTGGAAGACCTTAAGAGCATATTTTTGGGGGTAAGAAGTTTGCATTTGGTCATTTTTGACATGTTTTGACAGTTTTTTTTATTTGGGTGGTTCAACCACCTAAGTACGGTTTTCATCCCCCTCAAACATGACGCATTTTCATCATTTTAAGCTTAAGACCATTGCCCTTTGACAATGGTTCCTGCCTCATCTCGAGTCTAGAATGACAGGATAAGCCCAAAAACGAAACCAAAGCTCACCCCGCAAAAATGATGGTTGGAATACAATCCGCTTGTTTTTGAAATGGTTCCTTTTTAAGAGATGTATGTTTATAGTTATATATGTATATATATAAGCCTTTTTCGGGTGTGTAATTGATTAAAGGATATCAACTCTGTGTAGGTATTGTTTATTTACAAGCTCCAAGTTGTTTTTTTGAAGTGCAAAGCGTGTTGTTTGTGTTTTTTTGGTGGTGTTTTTTGTGGCTTCCAATGTTACACAACGTTTTTGGATGATTGCGATTTTGCAAGCAATATATGAGCCACGGAAAAATGACAATTAAAAAAGTAACTCCTACTTTCCGTTATACGGGTTGTTTCATTGGGATCCTTAGAATGGCCGATTATAATCCCCACAAAAAAGGGATATTATAATCCCCTAGGCCATATGTACCCTAAACAGCCAAGGTTTTTTCATTGCTCATATGTATCCATCATTATTACACCTCAACACTGCCACGTGTTTTGTGTCCTTGGTTGCCATCCCTGCAACTAAAAAAGGTCACTTGCGCAATGACCAACCATGGTTATGAATGCTGTATATAGGCGATTATATTTTTCCTTAGGGATAGTCAATATGAGGATCCCGTCATGAACCAATCAGATGACTCATGGTTCATGTCAGTGACTCAGGGTTTGAACAGAGCCGTTGCGAACGGTTCACCTCCCGTAGTCTTTCTTTGTTTTCGGTAATGGCTGGCCTAGGTCATTACCGATAATATCTATGCCTACTTCATCCCTACTGTGAGTAACTTGGCGGCGAGACATTTCTGGGGTTGGAACCTCTTGGGTGAACCTCTTCACCGTTTGGCTGCGGCTGCAGCCAAGACATGATGCATGGTTGATTTACTCCCACAAAGATGTCAGAAATATTGATTCATCATTGATTTAAACAAGCAGCTAAACATTTGCTATGGGAATTTTGTAATAATACAAACAACAAATTGATTCAAAAGTGTTTCTTGTTGAAAGCTATGCCTGAATAGAATGCTTTTCAACTTTCAACAGCTGCCTTTTCCAAGTTTTCCATCATATCTCTGAAAAAACCACCCCCAGCCAAAACGTACCCAACTCAACAATGCAGCTTTCAATGAGTGTATCCTGGCACTTGGCACCTGAGCCCAACACGAGCTAGAGAAAGCAAAAAAGAGGTAGTGAGGCTGTGCATTCCCGTGAGAATTGTTGTTTCTGGCAACAAGCAGTGCAAAAAGAGCAATGCTTTGTCAAATAAATTGGATCCATGTCTCTAAACCATGTTTTATTGGTTGTTTCAGTTGGATGATTCCAGATCTTTACATAAAAAAACATGGGTTGTTTCACCATTCTTCCATTAAGATATGGTTGTTTAGAGTACCAGGATGTTGTGAATCCGCAAAGTTCTCTATGAAGTTTCTCCCCTTTCCGCACGTAATTTTTGTGTGTGTCTTTTGGTGGATTCAGTTTTTTCGACTAATTAATGGTTAATTGGTGGTTTGGGGCCCGGTGGTTTGGATATTTGGAATTCCCCGTATGAAAGGGATTGTTATATATTATATATCGCGGGGTACCACTAGAATCCGAAACCACCAATCCAAACCACCAATTAACCATTGGCTGATCAACGTTACATTTAGAAAACACAAAATAAATGATAAAAACTCTCCAGGATCACCCTTCGAGGACCAGCAATGACATGTCTAAGACCAACAGGTAAAGGTGTAATGAGGATTGGTTGTCAGGGGGACCTGGATCTGGTATGTCCTATTACTTAGGATCAATGGATGAAACCCCATGACGGATCTGTGGGACGATTGTATATTTACCTACATTTTGGCTTAGATTTATGGTAAATGGATGTAAAGTTTCCATACATGGATCCTATATAAACAGATTATAACCCCTAATATAAGTAGGTTGTTTACATCCCCTAAATACGTGAAATAAGCCAACGATTCCTAACTATATTATATAGTATAGTTACGATCACTTCCGGCCGGATGCCCTAGTAGTTTTTCGACATGTTTATTTTATAACCCTGAAATTACTGATGGAAATCATTCTCTTAGACTTGTGCGGAAATGATTTTTCATTCCGGAGGGCTGTCGAAAAAAAACACCACCCCACCTTTGGTTGTCAAGTCTATCAGACTATCAGCTTGAGGAAGTCAGCAACGAAAATTTTCATGGCTGGTCCACGTACCCCCTAAGCTAAGCCTCCCAGACATAGCCGGCCTTATGATCAGCCCTTCTCAACCCATTGCTTTCCCTTAACAAGGCCTGCTTTCTTCAGGGAGGGGTGGGGAGGGTGGATCCATCGGACGACTAAATGTAGGTGTGCAACATGTGTGTTTTTATATACCACACCTACCATGGATCCTATGTTTCGAAATGATAACCCTAGGGATCCTGGCTCACCTCCTGAGAATGGTTTCATGGAACCTAAATACTATTGGTTTCGGAGGTGATTGGACACCCCTGCTTATCATCTGAGAGTATGATTGGATGCCTAGGGATAATTCAAAATGGGCTAAAAAAAAACTGCAGGTTCATCGATTCTTCGGATATCTTTGTCCAACTACAGTGTCTTGGTGTGTGGGATCCGTTGGGATACTTGGGTCATGCCGTTCAACCGTGGTTCACAGTGTGCTTGGCAAATCTTTGGTTCATCGTCAAATCGGTGGGGTTTTCGATGTAACTCACTGAAAGTTAAACCTTTAAGAAGGGGTGCCTAGCGTGGCAAAGGATAAATCATATTGCATGGGACCTTTAGTAGCCTTTATCATCCACTGAAGAAAATCCTATATGACCAAATCCAAACATAGCCCGTCTGAAACTTGGCATAGCTCGTATGTCATAGGCCCCCAATGGATTGGTTGGATGACCAATTATGGCTTCCTTTTTTGGGGGCGCAAAAGGGGCTTATTTTATGGGGTGAACTTGCTGTTTCGTTTTGGGGTAAATGTAGTAAATGTAGGTTGAAGCTCAAACCATGACTAACACTTGCTGCTTTAATCAATTCTTTAGAGTTTTGTTTTTTTTTGTGTTGCCATTGTGTTTTCCTTCACCTCTGGCCTTTGAAAAGATGATTGAACATATAAATGACACTTGATGATCATCATATTTGGATGAAGTTCTCAGTTCGGACTGTTTAGAATCGCTCTGAGCATCGCTCATCACCCTTTCGGGAATGATCACTCAACAGACCGGCCAACTTTTCTGGTGACACTTGGAGGATCATCCCACTTATAGTAAGGTTAGCAACTCCTATTTATAAGCCATAAAAAGGCCATGAATGGAAGGGGTCCCGCAACCCGATCCTTAGGGACGAAAACGATCACATCACCACGGCCCATGGCTATTTACCACTTACCTCCACTGGGATGATCCTCCAAGCAGACACAAGAATCCTTTTACTTGGATTTGTTGAAGGCAATTTTTCACTTTCTACCAGACGAAATCACCATTTTTTTTTTACAACCATTTGGGAGACCATGTCGTGTTTTTTTTGAAAAGCACCTTAGAGGCAAAATCCAAGGCAAACAAAATCCCCTTGTGATGATGAAGGGATTGCTACTAGTGTCAAAAATCCAAGTTTGGTGATGATGACAATGAAGATGATGATGACGATGACGATGATGATGGCCTTTTACTTCACACAAGTTGAGACCTTTGATTGGAACCATTTGATCATCCTAAGGCGCAGTGGACATCCTGCCACCAGGCGCCAGCATCATGTGGCTGTGGGGGAATCACCAGTTATTTCACGGGTGAAAAAGAGACCGTTTATAAGATTTTATAAGGCCATTTATATGGGTTATAAGTTATAATTCTAACACTCACTCCCATTAAAAACGGCTGGACACTTAAAAAATGATGGGGTCTTTGGGTTCGAGCATACTTTCGGCCTCAACTATGAGGATTGTTTGGTGTGTTTATGTTAGTTTTCGGCGGAGTGGTAGTCATCAAGTGCTACACCCTAAGAATCCAGGGATGTCCTCGGTCTGGGATTACCCCTACATTCCTATTCTTTTCGGATGGGATTGATGATTGGACCCCTCATTCCTATGGATTCTTAGGGACATTGGGTGATGGGTTTTTTCATGCTCGTCACCTATTTTTTCAAGTATGTTCCCTTCACAGCGATGAAGCTGCACGATTTGCTCGTCTCAGCAATCATGCCTTTAATTTGTCAACCCTGAACATATTTGTGCAATCGAACGTCTACCAAGAAGTATTTTTGCATTTCCCATTGGAGAAGTGGAAATTTTCCAGCCATCTATGTCTTGAGCAATGAAAAAATCATGGTCGTTTGGGTTGGATGGGACATTACCCCGGCCCCTTTCTATGGGGATTAATAAGCCATTACTGGATGTGGGTTCCAATATTTTTTTATTTTCACCCCGATCCTTGGGGGAAGATTCCCATTTTGACTCATAATTCCCATACCATCCATGTATGGTATATTTACTTGCATTTACCATATTTTTCCATTAAAAACAGCCAAATGTAGGTAAATTACCAGTCCCATGGATGGTATTGGTTTTTTACATGGGTGGTTCAACCACCAACCAGTTACCAACTCAGTATGATGGCCATGTATTGCTGATCGACTTGGCTTTTTTGAAAAAAAAACACCGCGGGCCGCGTTTTTGTTCCAGGGGCCTGTTTTTTTTCACGTGCATTTACCTCATTTAGCATAAATTTAAACCATTGATATAAGGTGGGCCCCTACTAGTTATAAATGGAGAAAAAACAGTTACAAGCCTCATAATACATGCCTTATAAATTGGTGTTTTAGGGGAAATTTCACCCTACTTACAGGGCCCCCATGTCACCCCATTTATCGCTGATTTTTTGGGCCCCATCTTCCAGGTTTAGCGGCAAATTGGCAAAAGGGCTTCAGTGATGGTAGTTATGGATGCTTGGCCTTTTTAAAGACTTGGATTTTTGCAGCAAACAAACACAAGAGAAAATATTACAGTAGATACCTTTGTCTTGTTGGTGAGATTTGAACTTATCCTTGCCTGTTTGAAGAACGGGGTACAGTTATGTTTGTTGATTCCCTCAAAAATTCCTATTTTGAGGACCCCAAAACACTCCTGCTATTCAGGTTCGTTCGCCCTTCCCATTTCAGGGTCCTTGAGGATTCTTAGGGTAGGTGAATTTTATCGGATTGTACCATAATCAAACAACCATGAAATCACGGAGAGTATTTTGTTATTTTTGGTGACTTTTTTCAACCACCTTAAGCAAATCTAAGAAGATTGGCCTCACTTTAACAATCTATTTCCTCCAAAAAAATAAGACAGCAATGGGAAATCATCATCCAATTATACCTTCTGGTTAAAATTATAGCCACCTCACACGACCTCACCCCAAAAGGTAGCTGAGGATGGGAACTCCCCTTATTTCAGGGAAACCTAGGTTTGGCCAGATACCTTGTCTTCCCCAAGAGTTTTGGATGTTTATCACTTGTAACCTTGCAGGATGGGCCCAGTTTCATAGGAGATACAAAGATACGTCTTCATTCATGCTTGTTTTTTCCATTGTCAATGTTATGAATGAAGTGCAATACGTGTTATAAGCTCCAAAAATGGCCGAAAACAAATGGGTTTCTCTGGGGTTCAGTTATAAACCTTAGAAGTGGAGATGGATTAATGACAAATGTTGTTCTTAACACGAGCATCTTCCAAGGGGTGCCAGTTGAGCAATGAAAAAGACATGCTAAAAGGGTAGAAAGGGGATTATACCAGCCAGTTTTGTGGGGATGATAATGAACTATTATAAGGATCCCTATGAAACAACCAGGATTTCATGGAATGTCACAAGGATTCTTGTTTGTGGCTCAAGCAAAAAACCTCTAACGGATGGGGGTCATGAACCACATCTTCCAATGACAGAGTTCCAGCGCTACCAAGGTGAGCGTAACAAACCAGTTATAAGTGGAGTTACAACCCAGAAAAATCATGGTTCAAGAAGGCCTTATCAAGAAACCAATGGGTTTTTCATAAGCCCTCAGCCTCATAAGGCCGTCTTTTTTCGATATTTTCGGGGTACATTAGGGAAGGGGGTAGTTATTGCCTTCTTATAAACAGCCTGCAAAAAATGGGGGGGTGGTTTTCCGAAAGGGAAATAATTTCACGATCGCGATCGCCATCTACGAACTCACCAGTTAGTGTAGGTTAGTTTAGTGGAAGCTGATCTTTGAGGTTTGAACGTAAAAAGGCCCCAACTAAGGGATAAAAGGTTACGAATTGAATCACCTGGTTCATACTTATTCATTGCTCTCTTGTTAAATTTGAACTTGTTAGTTTTATTCAATGACGGGCGAACCCATTTTTTTGAGATTGTTTTCGTTCAGTTTCTTCACCAAGCCAGTGATTTCATCCTGATTTCTCGGCCAAAACATTTTGTGATGTTACATGATGTTGGTCACATAGCAAAAATTGATTGTAGTGAATAGGATGTTTGTTGGGGTTGGTATCCTTCCCAAACATTTCAGAAAGAGGTTGGTGAACTAGCAATCAAATTCACCCAGATCCAGACACTCAATGTATGTGGTATTTACCTACTAATTTACCCCTACCTAAACCTACCCAGTTCTGTAGGTAAATACCAAACAAATTGCATGTTTGGTAGATGATGTTTTTTCTTTAAGATATATACATTTGGCTACCAGTTGTGGTGCAGCCCAAAATCGACGTCCCTTTGTGAAAACTTGCGTTCCTTGAGGGTATATGGTGCCGAACAGCAATGGAGTAGTAGTTCGTTTTGACTTCGCATCTGGACTGCCTAAAGAAAAACAGATTGAGCAGTAACCAAAACCCAAAACTTTGCCCTAGGCATCCAGGTATGTCCTAAGAAAGGGATTAACCCTACAATCCTATTGTGGGGATGGGATTGGGACAATCAAACCTACTCTAGGGAAGGGGATGGATGCTTAGGGTTGCTTAATTATGCATCTGGAAGACCTCTATTTTTAAAGGTCAACCGGTCAACCCCCCCAAAACAAGGCCGAAATTCCAATCAAAACGGCCGGGTCATGGCTGGGCTCTAGGTACTTTATATAGGGATTATACTACCCAGTTATAAGTGGATTGTAATAAACCATGATAAGGAAACTTATGAATAGAAACCCAGTCATGGAAAAGGATGGTTATGATTTTCTAAACTAGGTGGTGGTTTCAAATATGTTATTTTATTTTCACCCTGGGACTATTCTTCAAATGGAAATGGGTACCACCAGCTAGTGGTTTAGGTTCCTCTTCTGGAGGATGGTTTGGCAGATGTTTTTTTTTCGGTTCTGGGAGAAGACTGTTAATTTCACAGAGAAGAAAATGATCATTTGTGAATTTGAATGGCTTACTGTACTACAAGATTGGCCCCATCACCAGTTATAAATGGAGTTATGGGGGCCCCTATAAGTACCATTTATTTTAGGCCATTTTGTAAACTCCACTTTTAACCCTGTTTTAGGCCCACCGAAAGTAGGACAGTTTTTGTCGAATTTCACGCAACTCCTATAGTGAAAGATTCTAATTCCCCCAGACTTAGCCAGATCACATTGGCCACGGTGGAGAGCGCCGGACCATCCCATGGGATCCGTGCGGCTAAAATGTTGAACCCATGCGTTGATGGTTCAGAGATCTCTGTTAAACTCACCAACCTCGTAGTGATTATCCCATTATTAAAACGACGTTTTTTTTACATCCAAACGGTGGTTGGCCTTGGGAGTTCTGAACCATCGCTAAACAGTACCTTTGGCAAATCCTTGGTGAACATCGTCCCAAAAGCCGCCTGATGGAAAGTGGTGGGGTTCGACCAATATAACTCACTAAAAGTTATATATAAACCTTTGGCACCCATAAGCTTTGCCTAGACTTATGGTGGTAAATGTAGGGAATATATTCCATCCATGGTCCGTTTGGGGTTTGGCTTCACCACAAACGTTAATTTAATAACCATTCGGTTCTCGCGTCGTGCGAGAACGACGGTAAGGAAAAGGACCTTTTGAAGCTACAAAGCAAGAAACAGCTAAATTGTAACTGGTTGGTGGTTACAAATATTCTGGATATTTTCACTCCTATTTGGGGAAGATGAATCCAATTTGACGAGCATATTTTTCAGATGGGTTGGTTCAACCTTGCAACCAGGTAAGATTGCTCTATAGGAATTAGATTATGTTCTTTATCAGATAGACATAGCCTGGATGTCTACAGACTATATGACTTGAATGTTTTGGTTTGGTAAAGTTAGGAGTGGCCATAATTTTTGTAGTTTCTTTGAATCAACACTTCCAAAAGATAATTTTTGCTTGATGGACTTGGAATTCCTTGGCGTTTATTTGGGCCAGAGTCAAAGTATTTGAAGACCAATATGTAGTAATGAGGGGTCGAAAATGGTTCAGGAAGCACGAAACACTATATCCCCCCAAAATGATACAAGTTGTGATCAAGTGCAAAACAAGGATGTGATCGCGCCAAAGGAGACCATGTCATATGTAAAGTTTCTCATGTATTTTCTATAAAGATATACCCTCCCTCAAACTAACATGTCTTCTGATAAATAGTGCTTGGAAGACGAGGCTTTCCTTTTGAAATTAGGCTCCTTTGTTTCGAAGACATTGGTTCATTTTCGGGGCTTAAACTCACCGTGGCGATCTATGGTTTTCCGTAGCACTTGATGGATTTACCTCTGACTTGGCAAGAGGTGTTTGCCCAACCTTTTGCCACTTCCACTCCTACACATCGGCCCTTTAAGCATCGAAAATGTAGCAGCCCCAAGCCAGACCGTTGGTTTTTGCAGGTCAACCCGGAGCCCAGAACACCCAGCCTTTTATCCAAGCAAAACAGCTTTAGGCTCATGGATGTCAGGTTCTATACATATCATCTTGCAAGTCATCGATGAAAATCTTAGTGTTAGAAAGTTGGTTTATAGTCAATAAGTTGGTTCATTTCACCTATGTATGGGACGGATTTGCAACCTACTTAGTTTGGGGATAAGTTATAATCCATTGATCCTAAGTACCAGCAGGACATCCCAGTATAATTTTAGCGCAGCTTACATTTGCTCATTTTTTTGGGTATTTTAGGAGGTTTTTGTCAGCTTTGAGAAATGAAGCAAAATCAAAGTCATCCTGATTGTGTGTTTGCAGGTGTTCTTATTGACCTAACGATATGTGGCCCCAAAAAAAATGAAGAGGAAAACGTGTTTTTGGTATGTTTTTTGGGGGCCCCCCGTCAGACCGAACCTCAGGAGATTTTTTTTAGAAGCCTTGTTTCTTTTTTGTCTGCACGACATCTCGAAAGCAAAGGCATCCTTTAGCACCGTCGAAAGCTTCGATATTGACGCTGTTGTCGTTTGGCCGCACCTTTGACGTTTTCTTTTCGACTCATTGAATCGCGTTTTGGGGCAAACGTTTTGTTTGACAATGTTTGACAATCTGAATGGTGATTGAAGCGATTTGTGAGGAATGTGCGTCGCACAGAAGCAATTCAGCATTGGAGATGGTCCAAACATGTCCAAACATCAATTTCTGTAACAAGGTGATGGTTTGAATGATTTGTTTTTTTTTTACCCGGATTTTTCAGGAAATGATCCAACTCAGTTTTTTGAATGTGTGGTTCAATCACCACCTAGACATATATATATATATTGATTATTATGTATATCAATGATCCCTTTTCGAAAGGAAAACAACTACAGAACTGGTGGTCCAGTTTTTGTGAACGTGATCGCCAGATAACTACAAAACCTTTGAAAGTTGAAGAAGAACCCATGGAAGAGGAGATACACACCCTAAAACTAACATATCCCAGGTGATTGAATTCATGACCTTTCTATCCCTAGTTGGAGGTCACTTAGCCATTTAGAAGGGTCACTTAACCATCCCAAAAAGGTCAACGAATTGCCAAGGTCCCCTGAAAATCAATGGGCCGAAATGATGAAATTTCCTTTCCCTAAGGCTCCTGACCCCTCCTATGGAAACACCAGACCCTCCTAATGACACCCCTGGGGCCTTAAAACAGGTGGTTTTCATACCCCATGACATCCTATGGAGCCTTAGGGTTTGGTGCAAAAGGTGCGAATTGTTAGTTTCAGGGAGAGTACTTTTTACAACTCATTTTTTTCAGTGTCAATGTTAACCCTTTAGTAATTGTAGAGTCTTAGACCTCTCCTAGACTGTGAGGTGTTTGTAGGTTTGGTGTGGAAAGGGTGAACAAAAATCCAGATGATACAACAGGAGACTTCAGCATCTAACCCTAATCTTTCAGTCATACCTCCGGAGGTTTGGTGGTTGGATGGTATTATATATTATATATTATTTAATATATTATATATATTTTGTATATATATATATATATATCCTATTGAACTGGTCCCATTTTTACGGGAAGAATTCGTTCCGTTTTTCCGGGGGATGTAGTTTTCCAAACATCTAACAAGCACATCCACTTGAAGCCAGGCCGGAAGCAGTGCAGGAAGATGCCAGCAATTCTCAGGTGGCCAATTTCTCCGGGAAAACGAACGGCTGGTTCGCCTGGAAAAAAACAGGACCCCGTTCGGAACGGGGGAACAAAAACACAGCTTAATCTGGGTCAAATTATAGCGACCTCACACAACATCACCCTAAATTATGGTAGTTCTCGGGGTCGCGGGGTGTAAGTAAATCTACTTTACCCGAAAATCGTCGGAGCAATGATGCTTAGGAGAGGATCCTAGTCCTAGAATCTTTGCATGTTTTTTGGCTATGCTGGCTTTCACCAAACTTTTTAGGGTTGCCATCAAACTGGAAGTGAACTTTTCCCGTGTAATTACATCAATGGTTCCACTTGGGCCCCTGGTAGGGGCCCACCGAGAAACCACTTCTACATTTCAGCTATTGCCTTGGTTTAGGGATCAAAAATGCTGCCAAGCCGGTTGCAGGATGACTTTCCCTGAGCAAATCGAAAAAACAGTCGCAAGCCTCCAAGAAATCTGGAAGGATGTGAAGATTATTCCGAAGGATTTTAGGTGTTTTTGTACAAACCAAACGTGAGGAGGTATGACGGGGGGCCCCCCAAAAACATCGCAAATCCAAACACCGTGAAAACTTCAGGAGGTATTACTGGAAGGGTTTGCACTCCTTTGAACCTCAAACTTTTGTTGGTGGCTGCCATTTTCGACTCATGGATTTCGTGGACATCCTAAAGTTCTATTACCCTAAGAATCCCCAAGGACCCTTCTATAGAGGTGTTTGAACCTATATAGCAGGGGTGTGTTTGGGGTCCTCAAAATCGTCATTTTTGAGGGGTCAGGACTATTCTTATAGGGTAAACAACTGCAAAACATCTTAGATCAGTCGTTTGTTGAGCCCGCCTACTTCGACAATATGGTTCGAATTACCAATGACTAAGGATTATCCCCCCAAAACCTATCCTCCCTCCCTTCAATCATGTTAGCTGAGAGTATGAAAAACCATCTGCACGATGATTTTACCCAAAAAATACTCTTGGTGGAAGAAATCCCGCTAACCACCTGAGATGTATAAAAACCCGTAAATCATCAACTGGTTTGGTGGGATTTGAAACACCCTGTAAACAATGGAATATATTACCATATCAACTAACCTCAGCTGGTTTTCTCGCTGGATTTCTGATCCACCAACTAACGTCCGCAGAAAATCCCATCTGGTCGACCCGGAAAGGGTGAACAATTTAAATCACCGTTCAAACGTTGTAGATACAACCATACCATGGTAATGTATGGTATATTTACATATATTTACGACCCATATGTATGGGAGTTGTACCTACCATGTCATGAATGGCTGATTTTTATGGTAAATGTATAGGTAAATATAGCAGTCACATGGATGCGTCATGGGTTATTTGAGACTATTATGACAACAATAGCACCATTGGGTATGGCGTGCATGGTGTGCTATTGCTCCGCCATGGCCGCCCATAACTGAAGCCATGGCGGAAATGCCCCGAGATGATAGGAGCCTTCTCTCGGCCCGGGCGGCGGAGGGCACCAGTGGCCTTGCAAACCGAAATTGAGAGCTTCGTGCAGCAACTATGCATCTGGCAAAGCATGCTGCGACAACGTTGTACTGGGTACCGCCTGCGATGGCATGAAGCCTATGCCGTGGAGAAAGCCTGCAGCTTTCTCCATGATGATTGGATATGAATTTGACAAGTGGACACATTGCTTGTGAACAACAATGGCGTGACCACACCTCCAAAGAAGCCAAAGGTTGGAACCCAACTTTCAACTTTGACACCTCCGCCTGCCGGGACCTCACTGTGTTTCTTCCACCTGATGCCAGTCGAAATTAGCTCCAGGTCATCGACAATCAGATGAAGGCGACACCTCCGCCTGCGACACCTCCTCCTGCCTTTGAAACAATCATGGCTTCAGTGTTGTTTGACAAGTGCCACTCAAGCCTTGTGCTGCTCTGTACGAACAAAGACAACCTACCATGTTGGCACAAATTCAAAAGTATTACATTTTAAGAATTGACATGGTAATGTTCTGTGGTATTGTTGCATCCCCCATGCCATTTCATGGGCTGCAGGGAGAGATGGTAGTCAGCTTAGAATGCAATTGTGATCAGTCCAAACTTTGTAGACAGACTGCGACATGTGGTAGGGTCGATCAACTCCCAGTGTTTCTAAATTAGGGAATGGTCATCAACTTAACAGGCTTTATACCCCATTATAAGGATGTCCTATTAAGGGTTGGACGACCATTCCCCTTGCCGCTTATTGCCACATGGACAGTACCCTCAGCTTCCTCGGGCCACTAAACCATATGGTGCCAAAACTAAAAAAAGCACATGATTGACATAAAACACAGAACTTGAACACACTTTGATAGACATTTCCTTCATGTATGTGATGTATATGTTTTTCCTACCATGTCACCCCACCAGAAAAAATGCACAAATCCGTTTTGGCGCACCGTTGGCGCACCGATCCACGCCGGACAGCCACGCTTCAGCAGGTGGCTTTGATGATGGCACCTATGGTTATTTGATTCCGAATCAGTTCCTTGCCTGGAAGCCGGCACATTGGTTTCGAATAAATTAATTTCATTTTCACCCCGATCCTTGGGGAAATGATTCAATTTGACAAGCATATTCTGGTGGGTTGAAACCACTAACTAGTAAATGGCAGTTTCAATTGGATGATTCCTAATCATTGCATAGGAAATGTGTTTGACCGAGCATCCATTTTAAACTGGTTGTTTAGGATTCCAGGTGAATTTTTGTTCAAGGAAACCAGGTGGGTCAATTCGATTGACGTAGATTTTTTCTCGTTGAAGACCTAGGGGGGTATTTAATATTTTACTACCGGAAAAAGACGGTTTTGTGTGAAGATGGAGCGAATGTGGGGGGTTTGAAAGGTTAAAGGGGTTGGGGGATTCTTGAATGTTGAAATAAGATATGTATATCAAAAGAGTGCATGCTGCACATTTACATCGCAGCAAACAAGAACAAGAAGATTGAAGTTCGAATATTGAAAAAATATTAGATACCTTTGTCTTGTTGATGAGATTTGAACTTATCCTTGCCTGTTTGCAGAACGGGGTGCAGGTACTGTATGTTTGTTGATTATTTCCCTAAGAGTCCTGTCCCCTCAAAAATTGCTATTTGGAGGACCGCAAACACACCCATGCTATATAGGTTCAAACACCTCTATAGGAGGGTCCAAGGATTCTTAGGGTTGTAATGAATTGTATGAAATCTCTGAAATGCTTGGAGGATTCCTTTCTGCAAATGACTTTCCATTTGAGTTGGTGAATTGTTCACGAAAAAACAAAAAATCACTCCCCAAAAAATTTAAGAACCTAGCCTCTGACCAAAAACATTGGTGATTGGAAGGTGTGTTGTTCGTTGAAATCATCTTACACCCCCCCCAAGGGTCTGAAAATACCCTGTTGGAAAAGGATAAATATCTCCAGACCACCAGTTTTGGGGTTCCATGTTAGTTTTCTGGGGTGTATCCAATTCCTTATTTGCTGTGTCGTTTCAAGATGCAAGCTACAGCAAAAAACATCTTGGCTTTGGCTTGTGAAATCTTTTTGACAGCATGTCTTTATTCCTTGTTTTCCACGCTGACCAAAAAAAGCACAAGTGAAGAGTGCCTTGTTTCATCATATCCCTCTCTGGGTGAAGATGAATTATATACCAGTAGTGCCCGGACAAGCCGGGGGCGGAAGTTTCCAAAAGGAAAAGAACTATATAGCACAGAAAGAATTTGCCTATAGAATGTGCGCAAGGCGAAGGACCAGCGCGATGCCCAAATCATTTCTTTGCTGTGAACGAGCCTTCTGCCGTTCCATGGTGGTGATGTTTTGTGCTTTGAAGTGAAGTGTTTTGATGTCTTGATGTCTGTTGCGGGGTTAGGTCATGTGATGGTCACGTTATTTGATGCGATGTGATGGCTTGTGTTGTGTCATGTCACGTGATGCAAAGCGATGTCATGGTGATGAGCTGTACTACTCCAGTACTACTCTGTACTACAAGGTACTACTCCAATACTATTCCGTACTACAAATACTACTCTGTACTACAAAGTACTACTCCAGTACTACCCTGTACTACAAAGTACTACACAAGTACTACAAAGTACTACTCTGTACTACAAAGTATTACTCCAGTACTAACTTGTACTACAAAGTACTACTCCAGTACTAACTTGTACTACAAAGTACTACAAAGTACTGCTCCAGTACTACCTGTAGTACAAAGTACTACTCCAGTACTAACTTGNCGCAAAATGACCACCCAAGATCAGACAGAAATTTGCTGAAAACAGGTGAATCGTCATTTCCAATGCGCGACCGATCCGAGAATATCCGACCATGATCCGAGACCGTTCCGACCCAGAAAACGCAAACCGCAACCCGCCGCGCCACAGAGGCTACTTTTCGCACTCGCCAGGTGCAGATTCTATTGAAAATTACAACGTTTCCCGCTCCGGCTATCATTCCAAATTTCACCACATGCTGCGCCTGCCACGAAAAATGACACATGAACTTCACCAAATGCTGCGCCGGCCACGAAAAGTCACACATGAAGTGCGCCAAATGCTGCACCTGCCACGAAAAGTGGCACATGAACTTCACCAAATGCTGCGCCTGCCACGAAAAGTGACACGAAGTGACACATGACTAGTACTACTACTACTACTACTACTATTACTACTACTACTACTACTACTACTACTACTACTACTACTAGGACTACTACTACTACTACTACTACTGCTGCTGCTGCTACTACTACTA
>DF239327.1:150848-175423 GCA_000507305.1 Breviolum minutum Mf 1.05b.01 | reverse complement strand
ACTACTACTACTAGGACTACTACTACTAGGACTACTACTACTAGGACTACTACTACTACTAGGACTTCTACTGCTACGACTACTACTGCTAAGACTACTATTCCTGTCAGGCTACCCAAAAGTTCGTATATCGGAAGTTTGCCACTAAACTTCCTTTGATAATTGACTTGTGTGGCCCTCTGTTTTTTTCAGATGGGTTGGCTGTTCAACCAACGATCGAACACATTTCCCTAGACATCCAATCATACCTCCTCAGCATTTTTTTCATTGTAGGGGTCCAGTCATATATGTTGATTCGTTCAGAAATCCTGCCTGCAAACCAGTTGATATATATGGTAAATATATCCCCATCATTTAATTCAACCACCATCCAAGTTTGGTGGGCTGTTGATGGTTGTTTGCCTTGGGATTTCAACCTCCTTCAACCTTCATCAACCCTACCGGAAAACCGCAGAACCATCCCCGAGGTATGGCGAGATTTGCCGCTTTCAATTGTCCAACTTCGGTGCCTTCGGTGAAAAACGCGGCGGTTCCGGCCGTTACTTCTGACTACATAAGGGAAAGCCGGCCAAAAGGAGATTTTTTGTTTTGGAAGGTTGGATAAATTGCTTATAGAGGATTCCAATGGGTTACTATATAGGTGGACACTTTTTGACCTCTTTTATATTTTGGTGGACATTTACTATAGGTCAAAATGGACATGATACACTCGAAACTAACAGCAACATCGACCCAAAAGGAAAGATGTCATCATGAAAGTCCCCCCCCACTTCTCCAGCCTAGACCTTTAAAAACACGAAGAGTTTACATCAACTTATAACTGAAAGTCATGTTTTTTTTCATTTTGACCATGTGTTTGTTTTAAGCAGGGCTACTCCAAAAAAAACAAACCAAGCATGACATTCTATAGGTGTGTGATTAGGTGTGTGTATATCAGTGTATTTGTTGTGTTTTTGTCCCTCAAAAATCACGTATTTACCCTCCCATGAGCTTGTTTCCCCAAACGCATTTCCGACTACCCTCCGGTTACAAACTAACATAGCTGGCTGGAAAATCCCCCATTTTGAATAGGAAATATTATCTTCAATCCGGGTCCATGTTCCAGCCAGCTATGTTAGTGAAAACCGGAGGGTATTTCTGATTTGACCACCTTCCTTTTAAGGTGGCACAGGTGCGTCTGTTTTTTTTTTTGGGCCGGCTCGGAATCGGAAGATTTGGATGCCAGTTGTGAGGGGTAGTGCCAGATGCTCAATATATGGCCTTAGTATATACCTACATTTGGGTACTAGGTGGTGGTTTCAAATACTTTTTTAATTTTCACCCCTACTTGGGGAAGACGGACCCATTTTGACTAATATTTTTCAAAGGGGTTGAAACCACCAACTAGTCAATATATGGCCTAATTACCTACAACACTGGGTAGTTTTGGGGATAAATGTAGTTAAATACACCATACATTGAGCATTTAGGAATGGGAATCTAAGGGTAGCCCGGCCACCCCCCTCAAGAAATAAGGCTTTCTTGACGCTTTATTAACTACTGATGATCCCTTAATAATCCCTTCAAGCTGGGCCCCTACTGGTACCAGTTATGAGTGGAGAGTGACATGGGGCCCCTGTAAGTAAGTAGGGCTATAACCCCATCAAACCCATGTATGTTCGGCCATTTATATATATATATATATTTATTTATATATATATATATATCCATCATCCCTGAAAAAAAGTTGACGAAAGCCCCCGAACTTCACCCCCCAAAAACGCCAAACACACAACAGTTCACAGAACTTGGATGTCTTCTGGGTGAATTGTTGATATTGGTCACAAGGATTCCCCAAGGTTGTTAGGTTATTGATAGGAAGGTTTGTAAAGGGATGTTCCTTGATTTCCCATGACGGATCCATATGTATGGGAGTTGTACCTATACATTCATGAATGGCTTGATTTTATGGTAAATGTAGGTAAATATTCCATACATGGAGCATGTGCGGTTTTTTCAGGGTTACTAACGTTAGTGAAACAGTACAGTTAGTCAACGCAGATTGCATATATATTTGTTTAAAGGTTATTTCAGTGCCTTTCAACCTGATGTTCTCTTATGATCAACCCAGATTCTTGATTCAAAGGTCTTCAGAAACACTCAAAATGATGATGAATTTTACCCCATGGTCTTTACCAACAAACGCATGAACAAGTCAGATGAGCAAGGAACAAAGCCTTGGTTCTTTCTGCAAGTGATTCAGAATACTACGCAACTTTACCCAACTACATAGAGTTTCTCAGAAGCTAGTGTAAGTATCCTATCATGAACCAACCATGGTGTCATGGAATGTTAATTATTTGTTTCGAACATATTACACTCCTTGAAACTAACAGCAAACGCCGGTGAACATAGGCAAAGGGAACCAAAAGGAAATAAACAACATCTTCCAACAAACTTGATTTGAATGGATCCTATGGGGCATGGAGTGTCTCCAAGCTTTTAAACACCTAACCTACCCCCCCCCAAAAAAAAGGCGGCCTTTTGATCAGGGCTTACTAACCATTGGTTTCCCTTTATACGGATGAACCAGCCATAATGTCCAAGACGTCCAAGGCCTTGGTTCTGGAAATTGTTGGATTCGGGATTTCCGAAATCCCATTGAGGCAATAAATCTACCTGGTAAGTAAGCGGTATATAACGACCTCAGCCGAGGTCACCCCAAATGGTGGTCTAGTAAGGGAATCCCACCAAATATGGCCTTAAATCATCTTAAATCAGGTTAAGGATTTATAATAAATTGCCCAGATTATTGTTATCTACCAATCTGTGGACCAAAGGCATTTGCGAATTCTATGATTCAGCGTCCACCCCATACTTCCATCACCTTCTCGCCAGGCAGTACTGGATATTTGAACCTTCAATCGACCGAATCTCTTCTGCAAAGATGGGCCACCCCCCAAAAAAAGTTCGTTCAGTGGGGGCTTTTAAAACCACTCCACTTATAGGGGCTTAAAAGAAAACAAAAACCAGGCAAACCCATTTATAAGGCCATTTATAGGGGTTAGCAGTCTACTAATAAGTAGTAGGGCCCCACTTTGTTGGGATTTTCTTTGGTTTCCTTTGTTTTTTATTGATGTTTTTGTTTCGAAAGCATCTACAGTTTTTAATTTAACATGTTTTTTCCAATGCATCTATTGCATAAATATAGCATTCAGCTTCATTTGTTTGTTTCCAGGGGAATTTGCTTCTATAGAGCCTATATGTTTAACCTATGTGCTGGTCAGGCATGCCTTTCTCAAAATAAAACAATGACACACACAAAACTTGTGTCTGTTATTTTGCAACAATAGCCACTTCCATTCCAACGACTGGGAAGAACTTGTCAAATTGTTTGACAAGGGAAAAAAACTCAAGATTTCCTGATGCTTGGAGTCATTCCAAATCTTTCCAAACCAAGGATATCAACAAAAAAAATACACCCCCGAAGTTTAACGGCAAACGCTTCTGAAGAATGATTGTTGAAAGACGATCCTTTCCTTTTGGTTCACATGGCAAAATTTTCAGGGGCGAATTATTCTTTCGAAACAAAAAAAGTATATAATATATCCTTAGATTCCTTAGGCTTCCAAACACCATCCACAAGAAGAGGTGTCATGATGTGGGGTCCCCAAAAGCACACCGAATCCAAACAAAAAAAAACGTGAAAACTTCAGGAGGTTTTTTTGCCTGGAAGCCTACGGTGGTTTTGGGATGTTTTTTTTTTCTGTGTTTATTTCCAAAGTTGAGAGGTTGATCTTGTTGAAGCTGACGCCTTGTCTTCAATAAAACAAGAAATCCACCTTTGATTTTTTTGAAGTTGATAGTTGAGTAATGAACAAAGGGCCCTACCCAGTTATGTGGGGGATTCTTTCAGAAACCATGTTAAATAAAGATCGTGACGTAATTAACCAACCAGGATGACGCATGGAATTCATGTCCGGCCGGGACTGAAAATCATGGCTCAATATGATATAATTTCTGGTAAACTAACATAGCAATCGGAAACCACCATTTTTGATAGGATACACATCTTCAAATGGTGGATTTTCCGTTGCTATGTTAGTTTACCGCAGTGTAATACAAACTGCAGGATGGTGATCTTCAAGGTATGCGACCGGGATTTCAGGTGCGGCGCCGTTGTTTTTCGTCTCGTTGATCGTGGACTTTTCTTCAAGGATGTTCTTCTGCCCACCAGGTTTACCCCTACTAAGTTTTAAATGGAGTTCTCCCTGAGACTAACATAGCAACTGAAAATTGATGGTTGGAAGTAAGATGAAAGATCCTTTTGGGATGGCTTTTTGTCAGGGCGCTATGTTAGTTTCAGGGAGGGTTAACCCGTACCAATTGGCCTGGGGTTATTTCACCCTATTTATATAGGATCTTGTAGGGGTTATTTCACTCCATTTATAACTGGTGACGGGGCCCACCTTGCATAGAATTTTTTTCTTACAAGGGTGTCTCCCTAGTCTTCCGGTCATAACCTGCTCAGGTTTGGTCTTTTGTGTATAGGTGTTTGTTTATGTCCAAATGACACCTCCTCAGCAACTCGGTGTTTGAAGATGTTTAATTCACCATTCCCTCATATAGGGTTTAATTGGCACCCCAAATGAAAGGTGCTGGTTTTTTTAATCCTTTGTGTTAGTATTGTCCATCTTATAACTGACACTTCTGGATTCTGGGAAAATCTTCATGGGACATGATTTTTCCGAAGCTATTGGACATGAGAAAATCGGCAGTTCAAGTAAAAACACGTTGATGCTTTTAGAAATCCGACCATTTTTTTTGTAAAACCCAGGTGTATAATCCCTAGAAGTCTGAGTTTTCGACTATATTTCGAATGGTTTTTCTGTACAGACTATAGTGTTTTAGTACGGGTTTATGGTCCTTGACTTCCAGGGTGGTGGTGACTCAAGGCTTTTCAACCAGCGACCTGGTTGTATCCAAGTGACCGATATCAAAGATGTTCAAGTGACTTTCTTTGGACCCAGATGCTCCATGTAGGGGAAAATTAACCAAGCCATTTCCCCTTGAATGTGGCCATTTCTCATCTAATGTAAGTAAATTAGTCCATACATTCGGTGCATCTGGGGGAGATTTGAAGTTGTTTCATCAGGACTAAGAAAAAGCAAGGCAACATGTGGGCCCCACATGAAGTTGGTATCACAAAATGGGAATTAGACAAAGTTTATGTGAATGTCTTTGCTGAACACCCGTTTAAATTTCCCATTCAAAAAAATCCCTCCAACTAAACCCTCATGGTTTTGTTCACATGACATATCGATGATGTGTACGTTTTTTTGTGCATACTCCCCATTTTTACACCCCTGAAAACTGACATGACTGGCCTTCAAATATTGGTGGATTTTCCAGCTAGTCATTCGTTCGTTTTCGGGAGTGGCGGTATCCATGGCCCCCCACACATCTTCAATTCCCATAGCATCCATGTCTGGTATATTTACCTACATTTACCTTCACTTAACATAAAAAAATCAACCAAATGCAGGTAAATATACCATACATGGATGGTATAGGATCACATTCATCCTCATCCATGGGAAAGGCCAAGGGCTATGGATATTTGGCACCACATACTTCAAGCAGTAGCACTTCACTGGGGAAAATGGTGAGGCCGGATCCGGCAGCAGTGCTGAATTTGTTGACATCTTTTTGGTGTGTGTTTTTTGGCTTGTTATTTCTTCAACAAGACAATATAAAAAACGTGCAGCTGTTGTTGATCATGTGTTCCGTGTTTTATTTGTTTTTTTTGGGGGTGTCATTTGTTGTTTTGTGCAGTTTTTGTTGTTTGTGTTTTTCTATAATTGTGTTGTTTGTTGCTCAATTGGATGTGTTTTTTTGAATCCAAGAGTGGTTGATGCGAAGAAAGGTAAATTACATCATTTTGTTCCGTCCATCCATGCAAGTACCCAACCTATAACAGAAAAGCAAAAACACCGGGGATACTGGTATGTGCTTAAGATGTACCCTCCAGACTACTATCATATCCATACATATCCCGCCTTTGAAAAAGGAAAATCATTTTCAAAATTGGCTTTTCAGGGGACATGTTAGTTTCAGGGAGTGCATCTTTGATATCTTTGCCTTTCCGAAAACCTCCCGGCCTCAGAACGGGCTACTTTGAGGCTCTATACAGCTGTTGCTATACAGGTTCAAACCCTTCCACTATGGTTGATTGATAGCTCCATCGCGAGTCTCTTCAACAAACATGAGCACCGCCACCAAAGTAAGATACTCTTTACCCTACCCATATTTTGAAAGATTTGACCCATAAAATGGAAGGCCAACCCTCCCAAAAAGAGATCGGTGGGTTCTATAGTATAATATATATATATATACATATTACATATTTGTTTTTCATCCAGACCCATTTCTTTCCGCAACGTTCGCCGCAGGTTTAATCTGGCGTCCTTCTCTTCTGCCTCTTGGCCATGAAATTCCCTGAAAGGTTTCTCCGGAAAGTTTCAGGTCAAGAAAAATTAAGAACATGAGGTACTGTTGATGGTTCAGAAATCCGGCGAACCAGTTGAGGTTGGTAGCTTTTTGCCATTATTTACAAGGGTTTGGGATACATCCCAGGTGGTTGTTGGGGCTTTCTTCCATCAACGGTATGCCTCATCATCAAAACCGCATGGACCCCGCAAATCACAAATTTACAAGGGACCATTTTGATCGAAAACTCCTGCTTTTTTCTGGAGGAACCTTCTTTTGAGATATAGTTTGGGATGCTTTCCAAATTTTCCAAATGGTGAGGTGAACCCTCTGTTATGAATAAACCCTATTCAAAACATGGTGAAAGTCGTAATATACCCTTTCTCCCATAACCATGGAAGTGGAAAAATCACCCTAAATGAAAGGAAACTAAGGAAACTAATATTTGAGGGACCTCTTTTCCATTTCCATGATTATGGGAGGAACTGTACACCAACCTGTAACATGACATGAGTGAAAATCCCTCAATTTCCAGGGTGAATCAAAAATGGTGGCCGTTGGAGTATGGGTGCATCAGCGATTTTGGATTCAAATTTTCCGAAGATAATGCACTCCGGTAATCTAATAACATAGCTGGCTGGAAAATGGACCCGGATTGAAGATGTATTTCCTATATAAACAATGGGTATATTCCGGCCAGCTATGTTAGTTTACCAGAGGGTATGTTTTGGAATTGTCAGGTTGTCCTTAATTAGGTGGTTTACATAGCCCTTCCTGAAAACTCAACCAAAACACCAAAACGCTCTGAAAAAGCAGCCAAAAACTCAATCCCCAAAAGGACAGCTTTAATTTCATCTTCCAACCAATCATGGATTTTTTTCAGGTGTGAAGTTGCTGTTTTTTGTTCGAGTGAGTGTAAAATCCGCGAAAATTGTACAAGGTGGGCCCAAAAAACACTAGTGAAATAACCCTTACAAATGGCCAAAAATAAATGGGTTTGCCATGGGGTTATTTCACCCTACTTATAGGTGCCCCATGTCACTCCATTTATAACTGGTTTTTGGGCCCACCTTGTACCTGACATTGGTTTTTTCCTCAGAAATCCTTGCGGATCTCCAAAAAATCACCTTGGCATGCTTTGAGCAAGTTGGTGTTTCATGGGGAATCTAAGGGGCCCACACCCCCCAATGCAACTCGCATGATTGGGATGTCCATGGTACTTAGTAACTGGATTTTTAACCCCAATATAAGTAGGTTTGTTTACGTCCTGTAAATAGGTGAAATCAACCAATTTACCAACCGGTTACGAGCACTTCCAGCCGGACACCCTAGTACTTTTTTACACAACCGGTGATTTTTACGGCCCTCCTCGTCGGTGTTGTGTGTTGCCTAGGTCTCTGTTGTCGATTTGACCACTGTAAGTAGCGATTTGAAGCGATTTTCATCTGCCATCACCGATGACACCTATGGATCCTTGACAGATAAAGATGGACGGGGCGAATACAACAAAAACCAACGGTGGCTACATGGTTCCTTAGTTTTTCGGGGGTGATTATAATGGTTTAAAACCTTCATTTTTTCCATTGGGTTCTGAAGGGGTCTTAAGGTAGTGGGGTTGGGTTCACCAAGAAGAATCCCTCGAAGATTCCAGAAAAAAATGGACATGCAATTTGGGATGCTGCTATCGTGACCCCTCCCAGGATGCTGGTTCGTTTTAAATTCGTTACCACAATGGATGACTTAACAACTTAGAGGTAAATTTTGGGATGCCAACTCCCCTAAGAATCATGGGATCTCAAGTCTGGTGGTGGTTTGGAGATCTCAAAACCCTGCTATACAGATTCAAACCCGTCTATAGCACGGTAAACATACCTAAAATGCCTTCTCAGAAGGTATGTGGATGTCTAGGGAAAAAGATCATTTCGACAGTTTTCCTGGTTGCCGGTTTTGAGGTACCAGGAAGGCCAGCGATTATATGGATTGTCATACTAAATGGCTTTTCTTCCAACTGGTTGGGGGTTTGTTTGCACTGGAACACAGATGATCCAATGAAAATTTGGATTTGTTTCAGGTGATTTGTTATTTTCTACTACGATCTACCACGGTAAATCACTATTTGACCACCATTAGGGGAGTATGTTTTATTTTCCAAGCATCGAACATGCAAATCCAAGGAAGATCTTATGGACGTGAAACAAAAGTTTCAGTTTCACATTTCGCCATTTCTTCACTTGCACGATTGGAGAAAGAGTATTGGAAACAAACTTCTGGGTGGTGGTTTCATTTTTTTTAAAATTTTCACCCCTACTTGGGGAAATGCTCCAATTTGACGAGCATATTTTTGACATAGGTTGGTTCAACCACCAACTATAGAAAAGATGACTATACATTTACACGGCAAAAAAATGTTGGATGTGTCCCTCATCCACCAGTGGAATTCGTCAAGGTTTTTAGGTTGGGATCCCTGAGCCCCGAAAATCGAAAATGTCATCCACCAGTGGTCATGTTGGTTTCGGGAGCCACAACCAAGATATTATGTTCCCTACATGTAGCATTTGGCGATTTGAAGATGTGCAGAATCTGAATCAATTTTGATGTGTGATGCACATTCTTTAAAACAGGTTGTTCTACACAGATGATTCTGTACCATTAGCCGAGCATAGAACCCGCATGTGTTTAGCCACCCTCCAGAAAAGAACACACACACACACACACACACATCTCGACCAAACAGGTATTGCGAAGTTCCGCCGTACTTAACTAGGTGTTTGGTTTCCAATTTTTTTGTTTTCACACCGATCCTTTGGGAAATGGAATTCAATTTGACGCATATTTTGTCAAATGGGTTGGGAAAACAACACCAACTAGTTATTGGGAAAAAACACCACTAGTTGATCTGCTTCGTTTACTTGGAGAATCATCCCGGTTAGTAGGTTGTTGATAACCATAGTCCATAGTTAGTAAGTCTCCGAAGGATCGGGTTGTGGGACCCCTTCCAAATGGCCTTTTTATGGCTTGTAAATCGGGTGATCGTAACCACTTACTTAAGCAAATCCAAGATAAGTGGAGTGAACATTTTCCTTGCAAATGGCCGAAAGTCATTATGTTTGGCAGGTGGTTGTTTCACCTTACTTCTCGGGATTAATTCATGCCATTTATAAGTGAGCAACGAAAAAGGGGCCCCTGGCTGTTTAGGGTATATATAGGGAATTGTACTACCAGTTGTATAGGGATTATAATAATTATAAATTATAATAGTTAAGCCATCATCAGGATCCCTTTTACACAACCAGTATAATGGAAAGTAGGGCCGTTTTTTTTTCGTCGCTCAACTGGTTTTTTGGGCCCACCTTACAGAATTTCCTTCCTGAAGTTCTGGACGCAAGTGTTGCTTGTAGGTTACTTGATTCCTGATGAGAATGGCAAGGTGCCATGGGTGATGTATTTAAAAAAAGATGTCAGAGAGGGTGTTGCCAAGATCACCATGACCCTAGGAACTTACCTAAAACGCCTTCTGAGGAGGTATTTGGAAGACTAGGGTGAGTATGATATTGATATAACATTGATATATCTCAAATAAAGACTATAGTAGGAATTACTGAATGCCAGGTGATTTAATATGTGACCTTTTTATATCCCAGTTGGAGGTCACGATTTCAACCTTTGAAGGGGCCATGCCATGCTTCACCATCCCAAAAAGGTCACAAATTCGCAGAATTGCCAGGTGGATTTGTTTTGTTTGTCTTGAATTTTGATGCATTCACCTCATATCTTTTGATCTCTTGGCTGTTTGGTTTCGGATATGTAATTCAAAGGTCCAATATGCATTACACCCCGGAAGATTAACATAGAACCTGAGAATACGGGCCCCCTGGAATTTCGGAAAATCATCTTCCCTCCACCATCATTTTCAGATTCTATTTGCAAAATCTTCCGGGTTTTTTTCGCTTAAACTTCCGACTTGCGAAAAGTCGGGTCACATGGGCATGTTTTTTTTAAGACTGTGATGGGATGGGGACCTGAAGAAATCCAAGTCATTTGTTCACAAATCCCATGTGAGCAATGATTTTAAAGGGCTCCTGGTTGTTTTTTCGGGTTTTTTTCATGGCGAAATATGTGCGTTTCATCTGACCCCAAAAATGCTCCCAAAAATGAGTTCGGTTCAGTTCATCTCATTGCGAACCCCCCAAAAAGTAGGGTAATCTATATAGCCCTGGGCTTCCAAACACCTCCTGAGGTTCGGTATTTGGACCTCCCAAAACATACCTAACACTCCTTCTCAGAAGATATGACTGGAAGACTAGGGATAGGGAGATGAATTCTACGATTCCTTCCTGAGATAGATCGATCTCTGTCGTCGTTGCTTTGCGTACGTCTCGATCGCATTTCTTTTTTAAACAAACCCTATAGGGATCCAATCAGAGGATGATTTGGGTGTCCAATCACCTCCAAAACGCATAGTATTTAAATTCCATTACCATTCTCAGGAGGTGAGCCAGGATCCCTACTTTGGGTTGCCTGGGGCACTTGTGAACTTGTAAGTTACTTACGGTGGAGTTATGTTGAACTTATAGGACGGTCAAGTTATGAATTTATAAGTTACTTATAAGTCCATTTCAAGTCCCTAAGTTCTTCATAAGTATTTGGTGTTTTTGAAGGCAAAAAAAGATAAGTCCAGATCATCGCCACTTTTTCTTCGCCGCTGAGTAAGTTTGAATCATTCTGTGACACTATAATTGAACTGTCATCATTGGTACGGAAAAACAACGGACGCGCAAAAAGCTTGTGATATTGGGTTGCCAGTGGCAAGTGGGTTCTTTCTGACAGCGCAAGAAGGTAAAGTTCGTGCACTATAGCGCGCAAAGACACCAGCTAAGAGTTAAAAGCAGATGCTGCGGTAAAAAATTGCGAAAAAAGGGCACGGACGTGATTTAGTCCGCGGACATCACTTTGAATGATTTCACAGTTTGGTTCTGAGTTTGGCTGCTGGCTTCGACTCATCGGCATGGATGCCACAGAGGACTACATAGAGGATATCATGTGGGCCAAAGGATGGAAGGTCTTGTGCTGGAGAAGTGGATGGCGCACTTGGTTTCTCTGACAACAGGTTAGCCATCAAACAGTCTACACTGAACAAAGAAGATTTCTTGAATTGGCAAAAGGCTTGTGGCCTCACATGGCCCATGAAGATTTCCGCAGACATGAGAAGTTCATGGTTTTCATTCAGCTGCTCTGTATACCCTGTGATGCTGGCGGACAACAAAACGGCGGACATGGCCAGCTCCCGAAATCACAATCTGTTTTCCGCGGACGGGGGCGGACATCTGGCGGACATGAGCGCGCGTCCAACATGCACTAAAAGAACTACCTCTTCTGTCTTTGTTGTCTGTTCTTGTTTGCATGCTTTTCCAGGGCAGAAGCTGTCAAATCATCTAACTCAGACCATTACCTGAGTCTGTTATTTCGCAAGGCCCAGGGCCCAGGGCCTGCTTTTGCTCAATGTCTGCATAGCTAGGCAAGGAATGCAAACCAGCCAAAAACTTTTGACTAGCCAGCAACTGCTTTGATTGTCACTGCTTTTGCTTTCTTGCCAAGAAACATGTATCAGTGGTAATGACTTCAAAAACACAAAATTGAAAATCAAACATAAGTTCAATGTAAGTTCATAGACGTTGAGAAGCTTTGAACTTATGACTAACTTTTAAGTCCATATCTACACCATAACTTGCATCTTCCCAACATGTAACTTACACCGAACTTAGATAACATACAACAGAACATATAAACTAAACTTATAAGTCAACTTATAAACTACTTATATCCTCACAAGTCTGGACGGCAATCCAAAGTACAGAAAGCCAAACATGTTTTCCTCGACGCATCGTAGCATTTCAACGGTCATTTCTTTTTCCGTCAACTTGTGGCATTCGAAAGTTTGAGTCAATTTTTCTTCCAGGGAATTTCCGGAAAAGGAAAATCAGCGACTCAAACAGCGAAGCCCGGGAGGGGATATGTTAGTTGCCTAGATGCCGTTTGAACTCCATTTGCCACGGATGTGCCGGCGCGTCTTCCGTTCATGACCTGTTTCGGGGGTTTGAAGTGACCTTTTCAGGGGTTAAGTGACCTGCATTTGGGTGATTAATTCAGGTCACTTGGAAGAAACTGGTGGTTGTTCTACAGTTAAGTTCTTTATAGTGCTATCATTAGTAGCTTTTGAAAGGGGTGAAATCATTTGTATGACCAGCTCAATTAAAACAACAAACAAGACAAACCTTCTAAATCCCATATTATTCCATGATATTCCATGTATGGTATATATATCTATGCATTTACCATTTTCAACCATTAGTAGGTATCATATATGGAAGTCTTTGCTTGTTATTTTAGAGTTTATTTCCGACATAGGATCCGTGTATGGTAAATTTATAGCTACATTTACCAGAAAAATCCGCTACAGTATTCATGTAGTAAATAATACAAGTCCCGTGATTATTTGTTTCACCCTCCCCCGGAGATTTTACGTCCGTTTTTGAAGCCGGCCGCCCATTGGACCTTCACCGATTCGACCGTGGAGGTGGTGCGTTTTGACTTGGATCCCTTCGCTCTGAGTGACACGAAGGATATCACGTTTTGGACACTTAGAGATATTAGCGAAACAAATTTTGAGAGAGGAGAAAACGGAAGTTGGATCTTTTTTTGATTGAGGGATGGGTTTTGATATATGGGTTTTATCACAGCTTTTTTTAAAATAACCCAACGTGAAAAATCCAGTTTGTCAAAGGCAAGGACAAGACAAAATGAATCAAATGCCGGATCTTAAATCTGGAAGATTTTCCACACCTCCAAACCGGGCCCCTGTTCTGCAACAAAACATAGGCTCGGCTTGTGTGATTTTTTTTTTTGACGGACTCTACTACCACAGGATTCATCACCTTAAACCGCCATCCAAGGGAGAAGATTCGTTTTGATGGTTTAAAGGTTCACTGGATTTCCGAATCGATTCGAGTCGCAAATCCAAGCTGATCATTTTTCAGTTATATTAGGAACCAGGGGTCTACTTACTTGATATATTATGATATATTGAACACTGGCAGCTTGCTTCGAAATATATTAAGTTGGGCAAGCTTGGCAAATCTCTGGTTCATCGTCCCTGAAAAACCCGAACAGCCAGCCTCTTTGAAAGTTGGTGGGGTGGATGATCCACATATATAACTCACACCTTTAGTCCCTGGGACCGAGCAGTTTGGCCGGAAGTTGGCTTCCGGACAAGTTGCGTTTGGCACCTTTTGGAGGTGTCATTTGGAAGCGTTAAAAACATAGCCATCCTAATGCACCAAACTTCCTGAGGTATTTGAAGACTAGGCTAAAAGATGAATGAATGATATTACCCTATAGTGCTCCAAAATACCTTTTCAGGAACTATTTGGACCCCAAAAACCTGCCCAAAATAGAGTCTCAGAAGGGTTTTGGAGCACTAGGCTTAGGACATGAATGACAATGATGAATGATACGAATGACATGACATGACGTGACGTGAAACACATGAACCATGATGGAGAGACAAAAAAGGCGTGGCTGGATGTCGAGGGATAAAACACATAGAAATAATTTGTGGATCGAGCACGAGGTTGGCACAACAAAACAGTTATTGGATGTAATAGCCCTTCTAAAGGGCCTTATAAATTAGTTTGCCTGGGGTTATTTCACCCTACTGATAGGGTTTATATCTTTTAACTCCATTTCTAACCGGTAGGGATCCACCTTTCATAGTTGATACCGTTTTTTTTGTTTATTTTTTATGACAACGTGTGCCAAGGCAACCTATTGAGTCGATGTTCATGTTGTTAAAGGATGTTTTCCTGGGCATATGTCAAGTTGCTGTTTTTAATACATTGTAGATTCAATACACTCAGATCATCTAAATATATGCATTAAGTCATTAAGATTTAAATTGTATACAGATAGTTGTCGAATATATAGCATGAATGCATATTATGATGATACATACTAGTTGATGCTGCCCCGAAATCCGGCTAGCCGTAGCCATCGGAGTTTGGTATAGTTGATCTACCACCTTATTTTTTACAACGGCTTTAAAAGCACCATCCAAACGGTGGGTTTTCTTTGGCCGGATCTCTGAAGGATCAAACGTAATATCTATGGCCTGTTGCCCACCTTCCCGCCACCTGAAAGTGCTTTTCTTTCGCATCCTAAGGAGCCAGGCATCTCAAGTGAGCAATGACCAGTTTACCCGAGTTGTTTAGGGTTGTCTTGGGGATGAACTATTACCCAGCTAATATATGGGGATTATAATAGGCCATTGTACTAGGGTGTCCATGGAAGTTTGTAACCATCATTGGTAAGTTGGTTTTGCAACTACTTATGTAGGATTATGTAGGTGTCATCATGCATCTAAGTACCAGCAGGACATCCCAGTAAGGATTCCTACTAAGCAACCAGTATAATGGAAAGTCACATGGTGGAGGCATCAAGCGTCAAGCACTGCTCGTTTCGTGCATCCAAGGAGCTCAAGTGCTAATGGATTTTCGGATGGCTCATATCTCTATCTCTACAGTGTGTCTTCAACAGCAGATTTCCTCAGGGGGATCATTAAATGGGACCATTTTTTTGGGGGGGGAGGAATCGAACTTGAAACAAATCTATCCCATAGCATCCATCTATGGTTTAATATATACCAACATGTGGTTGATTTATGTAGGTAAATATACCATACATCCCAGGTGGTTGTTGGGGATTTCTGAACCATCAACTACGTATGAAACTGGATGACATGAGAATCCTGGAACGAACCGTTGACTTCACCCAGGATGTCATGGGTATATTGAAACCACCAACAAGTCATGCGATACAAGTTCTCTGTTTTTTCCTCACCTGTCAGATGGACGAGAATCTGATACGGACAGCCTGAAAAAAAGACTGTCATGTCTCTGTTTGATCTGTTTGCTTCATCAAGCACAAAATATCTGAGAGCAGTAAACAAATCCCTGTTTGTTTCAAAGAGGTTGTCGATTACATCCCTTTCTGAATAATCCATTCAAGAACAAAATTCATGGTAAATCAAAGGGGCCCCCTTTTTGCCCCAGGAAATAAGCTGGCCTTATTCATGGTTCATTGACCATTATGATCCCTTAATTGAATCCCTAACAAAATCCCTGAATAAGATAATAAGATCTCTTATTTAAAATCCCAAACACCAAACGTGAGGAGGTGTCATTTGGACCCCCCCAAAACATACCATCCTCACGCCGTTCACATCAGGAGGTATGACGGATTTTGGGTAAAAGTCCCCATACTTTTTACCAACCTTGCCATTCATAAATCATAAATCATAAGGGTTTTTTTAACTCCACTTATAACTCATAACTGGTTTTTGGGCCCGCGGCCTTCAACAAGTCCACGGGTCCATCTATTTCTTTGCCGGGGCTTGGGTCTTTACAACCCACCCCCCGCATCCACGGACCGAAACAAACCAACGCCTCACGTGACCCGGGGGAACCGTGTGGTCGGCCTTCCCCTCAGTCCAGCGTCTCGGATGTGCTGCGTATGGATTGGGAGAACAACCATAATGAGGTGCTTGGGGCGCTGCGTATGGATGTCGTCGTTAGACGGAAGTGGATGGATTTTCCAGAGGATGGTGTATAGGCACCCTTTATCATCCATTCAGCACAAATTGGAACATCCAGGTGATTGGATATAATAATCCAACTCAGTTTTTTTTGGATGTCTATGCAAAATGTATCGACCCTGGAAATCCAGTCGACCAAAGAAAGTGTCTGGTCTTGGCTGGATGATCCATGGGTCGCAAGGATTCCGTACTACAGGTTATGCAGAGTTTGGTTGACCTGGACTTCCTGGGCTTTCATTTGAAATATAAAACCCGGCACTGCTTAAAATCAATTGTTTACAGGTGATGGATACTGTTAGTAAAAAAACTAATAACCAGAATCTGCATGGTGGTTTCATTCCGAAGTTTTCTTTCTATCCTTTGGCAGGATTGCAGATTTGTCCCCTATAGATTTTCGGAAACAATCCGCCACAGATGGTACCTTTCGCCGGTTCTAAATATTGCTCTCCAGGGCCAAGTCTAGAACTCTGTTTGGGAAAATGTTCTCGAATTTGAGGACTGCGCTCAGATGTTTCTCAAATTGAATTGGTTGGTGAAACCAAGGGGCCCCCACAACATCATATGAAAGATCTTTCACGAATCAATCATCATATTCTCAGATGATGCTTAGGGGGTCCAATCACCTCCGCAACGCATAGGCATAGTATTTAGGTTCCTTCTCAGAAGGTGATTGGATCCATAGGGATGAGCCGAACCAGTTGAGACATGGGGAAAACCAGCAGCTATTAAACCCAAGTGTCAGATAGGTTTTCCAAATCATAGAAAAAATTCAGCAGCCCAAGACATCAAGGGTATAATTTTTGTGGGGCATGTCTAGACCCTGGGTTCACACCGGGTGGATAATTTACAAAAGGGGCCCCATTGAGGAGCTTCAGTATCCACTGTGAACCAGTGTTAGTCAGGGCCCAAACCATATAACTGAAGAATCATCATATAACCCCAACTTGCGAGGGATCAAATTTCATGCAACAAAAATATGGTGAATTTTAATTTGAGGGATTTGGGGTTGGTAACGTAGTATCCCATCCCTTATACAAAGTAAATCAGAAGGGTAATTGAGCAGTTTGGATACATATCGATACCGTATGCCCATGATTTCTTCAAGAATCTCCAGTCACCCCAGAATCAGCCTTTTCAAAAGCAGGCATCTATATCATCTATATACCTAAAACCCCAAGGAGACCTCTATTTTTGAAGGTCAACCCCCCCTAAAACAAGGCCGAAATTCCAATCAAAACAGTCGGGTCATGAATATAATGTTTTTTTCTTAGCCTCTGATTATCAGAAAACACTTGTTGACCTTGCTGGTAATGTTTTTATTTTCCTTTTCCAAAAAAGGACTTTTATAATTGCAAATGGTGAATGTTCATTTCTATGTGAGATTAAAGTCTCGGATTGGAGAAAACTTGCAAACAAACATCCCATGGTTGGAATAGTTTCCTTTTGGGGCAAGCAAATGGCCTAATTTCAGGGTGCGTTCACTTGCTAACAAGTTTTCAGGAGTGTTTTCGGTAAAAATCTCATGTCTTGGCCTGTGAAAACACGTGCCTTTGTTTGCTGTTAGTTTTAGGGTAGTTTTCAGGTGTCCAGCATTTCATCATGTTCATCCCCCAATTTTCTTCTTGGTGGTGGTTTCAAATATTTTTTAATTTTCATCACTATTTGGGGAAGATTCCCAATTTGACGAATATTTTCTCTGACAATTTTCTTTCTCTGACAACACCGAATCTCTTCCAAACGGGCAGTTGATTACGCTGGCTTCTGGTGGATATGGCGTTTCTATGAGTCACCTCGGCGGAGATTGGAGATGCGTTTTTTTGTTTTACCCTACCAAGGCGGGCCCAAAAAACTGGCCTTATTACTGGGGAGTTGGGGTTATAACCCTTGAATCTTTCGTTTAAGATGCACAACTACCAGTTATAAATGGAGATTGTAACCCCCCTACAAGTAGGATGAAATAACACCCTCGTTAAGTTGGCCATTGATTTTCGGTCATTTGTGAGGGTTGTGTATACCTCCACTTGTAACTGGTAGGGTCCCAGCTTGTAAACATGTTTGGCCAGGATTTGGGATCCCCTTACATCATAGGTGACAAAAACCAGCCGTAGCTATGCCTTGAACCTCCCAGAAACTAACAGAAATGTTGATAATTTTACACCTGAAAAGATGCAACTTTTTCGTCCAAAAAAGGAAAGCCAGGTGATTCAAAGTGACCTTTTCATCCCCTAGTTGGAGGTCACTTAACCCCTTAAAAGGGTCACTTAACCATCCAAAAAGGGGTCACAAAGAATTGCCAGGATTGCATATCTCCCAACCATCCATTTTTAGGGGGCGAGCTGTTAGTTTTGGGGAGGGGATTCGCCTACACATCCAGGCGAATACTTATGAAGCCATTTGACTTCAGCGCATTTTTTGTTCCATTATATAAGTACCATGGGAACCCACATTACCTTAACCTTCATTTTTAGGGGTTATAACCCATATGTTGGGGGTGTAAAACCTGCATTTTTCATGGTTTTGGGGTGCCAAGGTAATTTGAGTTGAAATTACCTAAATGACCTCATTCAGGATGTTCAATGAGTCGTGTTTAAAGGTTCACGGTTCATGCAGATGTTTTTATCTCTTCTTGCCAAAGTTTTCATTTTTTTGTTTTTGCTCAGAAATCTTCACAAAAAAGAACCAACGAAAATGCGTGGCCAGGGTGCGCAAACATCCCATTGCTGTCCTTGTTTTTTTTCGACCATGGTGAATCACCACGTTTTCACCACCACTTGGTAGGAATCGGAACATGTTTTGGATTTTTTCCAGCCACCTTACAATCAAAAACTTGGCCGTTACCCCCCCAAGACCGGCCACCCAAAGCCATACACAGGGCATATCACCATATTAAGAGATATTAAGGCCAAATGCTCTGAGACATCAAAAAAGTACAAAAACACACGGAAAAAACAAGGCGGTTTGAACTGTAGAGTTACTCATCTGAAAATATCCCTTATCAAGGCTTAAAAGTTGAACAGAGACTGGGAGTCACCAACATCCTCACAAAATATCTGAAATAATAACATTGCTAGGAGTCTGCTATGCAGAAAGGCTTAATAAGGTTTAATAAGATATGGCTCCAAAGATTGTTTTGTTCAATTGCTTGAGGTTGTACCTTAATAAGCCTTATTCGCCAAACGAAGGGACAAGACCGCAAATATCCAGATCAAATGCCTCCACCGAAGGCTAATGAATACACTCCCCTTAGTAAGGCTTATGAAGGTCCTTGAAAGGTCATTCCTGTGGGAATACTCATCTGCATAAGTCCCTTACAAAGGCTTAATAAGTATTTCCTAGAAGGGGTCAGCAATCATCATTACACAGGTCGGTGGTGCTCAATGGTGTGGGTTCAACGTTCAATTTTTTTAATTTCAAACATGTTTTTAAACACAAACCTTGCTAACCCTTATCAAGGAATACAGTATAACATAGTCATATATTTGATCATGGCATGAACATTGTCCTTGAGCCGGGGAAAAGGAAATGGCACAAGACTTCGCTCAAAACAATATTAAGCCTTAATAAGCTGTTTCACATGGAGACAGTGAAAACACATCAAAATTCATGTTCTTGTTGTATCTAGATTGAAGTAAAACTGAAGAACCGGGATCATGTAAAAAATGCCCAAAAACAGTGTAGTGCTTAGTACTGGTTAATAAGGCTTAATAAGCCTTGATGGAATTTAATACCCCTTTGTTGTGTTCAAAATCTCAACTTACCGCTTATTAAGTTTTATTCCTTTTTGGTGTGCCACTGGGTGGCCAACTTTGGGGGGGTCAACAGGCAATTATATGATACAAGCAAATCCAAGCGTCTTCGTTTTTGTCACCTAGGTACTTAGGACCCCCAAAAAAACATACCCCCAGACACCGTTCACCTCAGGATGTTAGATTTGGATGTCTAGGGTTTTTGAATTTCAGCTTGTTGGCCCAGGTGTCTATGCTGCTTTTGCAGCCCAAAGCAGTTTGTTCTTCTTCAACAGCTTCAATTATCAGGCACAGCGGTTTACCAACTTCTGGGTCTGGTGTACCTAAAAAGAGATTCTTGTCCCTACTTGGATGTCCCAGGAACTTAGGATCAATGGTTAGTAAATGGGTTATTTCACCTACTTATGGGGTATGTTGGGTTTAGAACACATTTACTAACCATTGATCCTAACTTCCTGGGACATCCAAGTAGGCTTACAAGCACCAAACGTGAAGATGTAGGACTGGACCCAAAAAACATATATACCATCCAAACACCGAACCCCAGGAAGGGCTTGAAAGACTAGGGATAAAGTTACAAGGTGGGCCCCGAAAAACCAGTTTGAAATGGCGTGAAATGGGCCCCGAAAATAAATGGCTGAAAATAAATGGTTAACTGGTAACTCCACTGTTTAACTGGTAGGTGCCGACCTTGTAGAAGTCGGCCGCTTGCTTGCAGGTACATAGGAAGATGCTTCTTTGACGCAAACGGGTTAAAGTGATGGTGTTTTTCAAAAAAAACACATATTTTATCACATGTTCACCCTGAAACTTTTGGGGAGGATGAACCCTGACACATATTTTTAGAGAAACAGGTGGAGGAAGACCCACCACCTTCAAGGTGCCACCTTCCCCAAAGGATATGAAAAACCAATGGGCAAGGTGATTGTTGGTGGTGCAGCCAAAAGGGGAATCACGGGAATTAGAAAAGGAATGAGCTCATTTGAGCAATGAAAAAAACCCTGGTTGGTTGGGTTATATAGGGGATGGAATACTACCCAGTTGTATAGAGATTATAATAAACAAACCATTATCAGGATCCCTATTAACCAACCAGTATAATGGAAAGTAGTAAGGGATTTTTCGTGGCTCATTTGGGGAATCCGAGAATGCATGTTTGAATCCCTGATTTTCATGCGGCTATACGGCTATTTGATTGATTATTTTTTTTTCAGAATCTGTAATCTCTTCATATCAATATCCCTTCTCTAATCTTTATGAATCCCGTGAGAACCATGTTGATAACTGATCGAGCAATAGATTTCCCCAACGTGGCAGGGGTTGGACCACCGCGGGCGGTACCAGCAACATGAATAGATGAGAACATATGGCCAGGGTCGATCACCTCCCATTTTTATATGATGCACGGTGGGCCTCGTCACCAGTTTTTATATGGGTTTATTGGGGTTCCTAGAAATGGCCGCCTTATACATGGGTTCGGATTGTCATCAGCCCAATGGTAGGGGTTTATATACCCATTCGAAGGATTTTTTCGTCATTGCTGGTGGGATGACCATCAATCCAGATAGGGAGTGGATCGACCCTCGCACACAGGAGCGGTGTGCGGCCTAGATCCAAAAAGATACGCTCAAACGGATATATTTCGCGTTGGATAACTCTACTATAGAGTCACAGGTCAATAAAATATAAGAGACAGAAGAATCTTGGCTAATAGTTTTCGTTTAAACATTTAGGACCCAAGGTGATTCAAGCATTTCAAGCCGTGACCTTTGGAGGTATCCCAGTTGGTTTTGTCGCTAGTAACCTTTGAAAGGGTAATGATTAATCATCCTAAAAGGTCACGATCCCAGAATTCCCAGGGAGATCTACCCACATCCCTAGGTTCCCCAAACGAATCGATCTTGCATTTTCGTGGGTGTGGTTATGAGACCTCCCAAAGAATAAGGATCATCCCAGTTAGTATGTTAATAACCATGGTTAGTTTTCGTGGGACCCTAAGGATCGGGTTGTTTTGGACCCCCGTCTCCATGCATGGCCAATATAAATGGCTTGTCAATGGGAGTGATCTCTAGCCACTTACTATCCAAGTACTCCAAGTACCTTATCCTTTCAACCCAAAAGAGGTTGTGTTTAACGTTTGAACCCCCAAACATCTCCTGAGTCAAGGCTTTGGTTCCAAACACCAATACTCACCAAGTATTTGGAGGATTTGGGGGATGTCTTAGGGTATGGTCGAAAAAAAGTACTCGCCAAAATGCCATCTTTTCACCCCGTGTTCACCTCAAGAGGTCACACTTTTGCAAAAACTAAAAGCCAAACATGACTATAGGTGGTGGTTTCAACTATTTTTTATGTTCATCCCTATTTAGGGGAAATGATCCCATTTTGACATATTTTGACTATTATTTTTCAGATGGGGTTGAAACCACCAACTAGAATGAAGATCTTTTTCGCCTACACCCAAATCAACCCCCAGAAAATTTCCAGGCAAAAAACCTCAAAATTATCCAAAAATCGTGACTCTTGACCGACCTTTCTATCCCAAAAAGGTCATGATTTCAAGCCTTTAAAAAGGGTCACGTAAAAAAACCCATCCGCAAAATAAGGTCACAACTTATTCTGCGAGAATTGCTATAGGAATTCACTGGAATTCCCCACTGAAAGTGTTTTTTCCCGGGTCTCGAAACGCAGGTGGCTTATCGCCTGTGCCAAGAGGCATGGAGAAAAAAAATGAAGAGTGGGCAATCCACGCGGGCAGTTGTTGTGTGTGGATTTGGATTTGGAGGGGACAACTTATGTAACACCCTTCCATTAATAGGATCAAAGTGCAAATTCTAAGGAATATCTATATAATATACGTGGGCGAAATATATATTACTTACTGGATAACAGAGCTCAAATCGTTTCTTTTCAAAATGTCAAGCATGGCCCCATGGGTGACATGTCGTGTGTGTAAGTGTGTGTGGGATGAACAGCTCACAATGAAAATTCCTCAACCTCAAAAAGCAGCTTTACTTCCTCAGGAGGTATGACTGGAAGACTGAGGGAATATCTTGGGAGATCTCCAAATTTACCTATATCTACATTTACCATTTACCATGAAAACCAAGCACTCTCATGCAGGCAAAATCATCATCTGATTAAGGTGATGGAATCCTTAGGGATTGTAGGCATTGCAATTCCCAACTCATTTTTGTTCGGGGATGTCCATGACTTAAATGTTATCGACCCCGGAGTCATCCAGTGGACCAAAAAGAATTCGTGGCTGGTTTTCAAGATTGGGATGATCCATGGGTCACAAGGATGGCTAATCCCTAGTCTTCCAGATTGCTATCCATACCATCCAAACACCGTTCACCTCAGGAGGTATGATAGGTATGGCTGGATGTCTAGGGTTAGGAGGGAGTTGAAAAATCCGCTCCCTAGTCTTCCAAATACATCTTCTGAGAAGGTGTTTGGATGGTATGTTTTTTATGGGTCCAGTCATGACACCTCCTCACTTTCGTTTGGTGTTTGGAGGCCTTGAGGACTAATGGGGCGAAGTTTAGTCGACTGGGGTCCACATCCTTTGTAATGGTACAAGGTGGGCCCTGGAAAAGCAGTTACAATTATTATTGGAGTTATGGCCCCCCCCAAAAAAAACCTGGGTGGTGGTTTCAAATATGTTTTATTTTCACCTCTGCCTGAGGAAATGATGAAAGTTGACTGATATTTTTCAAATGGGTTGAAACCACCAACCAGAAACAGCAGGGTGAAATTTCACTCCAGGCAAAGTTTTTTTTCATTTTCGACCATTCCCTAGTCCTCCCAAATACCTTTGTCAGGAGCTATTTAGACCTTAAAAACCTGCCCAAAATACTCTCAGAGGAGGAGACTTGGAGCACTAGGGAATGATTTGTAAGGGTTGTATATAACTAATTCCACTTGAATACACTCCGGTAAACTAACATAGCTGGCTGGAATTTGCCCATTTTGCGTGGGAAATACATCTTCAAATGGTCCATTTTCCATTGCTATGTTAGTTTACCAGCAGGTAATTGTTTTTTTTCGGGCCCACCTGGGATGTCATGGTGCCATCCCCATAACTCCCAATGCTTTTTGGCAGGTCCCTGGGAAACTCGGCAGCGTGAAAAAACGGGGCGAACGTTTCGGTGTGTGACACATCGGATTTCCGCAGCCCCCAAAAAATTGCAGTGGGGAAAATGGTGACTTTACCCTAAGTCTTCAAGGTATACCTGTTCATGTTTGCGTTTTTTTGTGGAAGGGGGGGGTTGGTTTTTTGGGGTCCACATAGCTGATTAGCTTCAGTGTTTGGAAGCTTTTTAAGCTAAGGTATGAGACGTGCTTTGCTTTGAAGAAGCAACACAAAAATTGGCCTGAACATGAATTGTTCATGATGGTTTGCTCAGATTTATGAGGGGAAACCAGCATAGTTCAGTCCCCATCATCCTCGAAATATCCGTCTCTTATTCAGTTCTAAGAACATCGAGAAATTTGTCAGGGGTCATGGTTAAGCAGGGATATTTGTCATGGATGAAGACTTGTTTCAGAGGACAAGTACTACTACAAGTTCAAGCTCTTCAACAAGCTCCACCTCCACATCAAGCTCTTCAACAAGCTCTACCTCCACGTCAAGCTCAACCACATCTTCAAGCTCTTCAACAAGCTCCACCTCCACATCAAGCTCAACCACATCTTCAAGCTCTTCAAAGCTC
>DF239327.1:123293-150560 GCA_000507305.1 Breviolum minutum Mf 1.05b.01 | reverse complement strand
ATCTTCAAGCTCTTCAAGCTCCACTCCACATCAAGCTCAACCACAGCTGATGGCGCATCAAGCTCTTCAACAAGCTCCACCTCCACGACAAGCTCAACCACATCTTCAAGCTCTTCAAGCTCTACCTCCACATCAAGCTCAACCACATCTTCAAGCTCTTCAAGCTCCACCTCCACATCAAGCTCAACCACAGCTGATGGCGCATCAAGCTCTTCAACAAGCTCCACCTCCACGACAAGCTCAACGACATCTGCCGGCCAATCAGTCTCCTCAACCAGCTTCACCTCCACGTCCAGCTCAACCACATCTTCAAGCTCTTCAACGAACTCTGCCTCCACATCAAGCTCAACCACATCTACAAGCTCTTCAAAAAGCTCTAGCTCTTCAATTGGGCCTTCTACCACAATTGTTACGACAACAACAAGTTCTTCCACAACCTCGAGCAGCTTGGAAAAATAAGGGGCCTCTATGCGCATTCCCCTTTTGTGCTGGTTGTTGACTGGTTTTTTTGCCCGTGTCAAACGCCAATGTTCCTTGCCCTTCAGTGCTCAAATGGTTTGTGTTTCTAGCCGTTCGTCAGGGGGGAACCATTCCGCCATAGGTTTGCAGATCGCTCCGGTATAGAGGGGGGTTTAGGCCTGAGTTTTTCGCTTGAACAAACAAGTCTGCAGTTTGCATCAGAAAGATTACAATGTCAGAGAAACAAATTTAAACTAGGCAGTGAGGCTTGGTTACAGTATTTCGCCAAATCATGATTTTTGCATGTTCGCCACGAGTTTCCAGGCAAACTTCACCTTGAAAGTGCTGGATGCATTCGGGAAAACTTGTGGGCCACAAAACTGATTCGTTTGGGTGAGAATTTTTTTGGGGTTGTACTCTTTTATACAAGTACTATTAAGTATGTGGTAAGCCATAGAATAGGGTTCCCTATAATCCAGCCAGTTTTTTTTTTTTTAATTGCAACAATTTGTGAATGCTCTGAGTTTTGAAATACTTGAAATACGGAGCATGTCACACCCTCATCTTCCAGTTACCTATAATGTCAACCCCGGATTCATGACCCCCCCGGCACCAGAAGGTCCAGAAGATCCAGAAGATTTTCAATAGATTTTTGAAGATGACCAATCCCCCCAAAATGAAGAGACATCTATGCGTGAGGACAACTGGACAACTATACCCTAGTACTCAACAAGGAAACTTTTGTGATTGGCCAATTCCAAAAGGGGGATGTCTACTTCAAATTGGGAGGGATTTGTTGCATACCCCGACCCAACTAGGAGAGCAATTTGGACGAATACACAAAATTTTCAAAATCCGGCCTTCGGCAAAAAGGGGCTGTCCAATTAATTGGGGTTGGCTTACGAATCCTGTATTGACATTATATTTGGAACCAGGGGTCATAGTTACCTGATATATTGGCAACTGGGAGCTTGGTTCCAAATATATATGGAAGTGGAAGATGTGTTTCCCATCTCAGGTAGCAATTTCACCACTTCCACGTTACCTGGCGGAAAGACTAGGTGGAATGATGCCAGGGCAGGGGCGAACAGAAAGAGAAATTTCAGGTTTCAAAGGGTATCCGACCATGGGAACCCACGTTTCCTTCATTTTAACGGGGTTATAACCCATATATTGGGGGTGTAAAACCCTCATTTTTCATGGGTTTTGGAGTCCAAAGGTAGGTGGTGGTTATTTGTTTGTTCAACTTGTCGTTTGGGTTACTTGTGCCTTTTGAAAGAAGGATCAAAATTTTGGTGTTCATGACTGGCATTTGTCAGTTTAATCGTGTAGCACCCTCGGATCCGTGGGACCGGTCTATTTACTCACATCCATCTTCATTGGTGTCAGCACGCGTAGGTAAATAGCCAATTTTGATTCGGCTTAATGATAAGGGTCCTCAACCAACCAGGACTTCTTGGTTTCATGTCGCATGGATTTTTGAACATTGCGCAATTGAGGAACAAAGAAACATGTTTCACATGTTGAATTCGTCACGGAAGTTTGTGGATAAAACATGACATTGAAATCAAAAGAACAGTTTTTATTTTATTTTCTTATTCGCAGGAAAGAACGCGAAAAAATGTTTCCCAGTTGGATTTTTGCCTCCAATTTTTTTCTTGAATTGCATTGCTGCAACCACCCACCATGGGAAGCATCGGTGAAAAGATGGTTCCATTCCCCTTCAGAAACAGGACAAGACCTTGTGTTCATGCCAGTCGGTTCCATATTTCCAGCAAAGCGTTTTTCATGTTTTGCCTCGCCTAAGAACAGTGACTACCACCACGTATTTGGTGTCGGGTAATTTGACACAGTGACTGGGTTGCTTCAACAAAAACGGTTGGGTCACGGGGTGAGGGGCTACACTGGTATCGTTTTATTTTGGAAAAACTGGCGGTTATTGACTGTGGAGCTGTAACGGGCGGGGCTGGACTTTTTTAATTTTGAAAAATAATGAATGATACCTTCCTGGGAACTGACATATCCCCCTCGCAAGGCACCTTTAAAAATGATATATTTTTTCTCAGCTGGGATATGTTAGTTTCCTAGAGGATGGTAGGAGAAAAATTGATCCCGCAAACCAAAGTACCACATGAATCAAAACTGTATGGTGCTGTATCGCTACTGCGCGGTGTGACATGGGACTTCAAAAATCAAGGGGAAAGTACCTTAGTTATCCAGCACAGACAAAAAAAATGGTTGTTCAGGGTTTATAGGGGATATATACGACAAATGTGTGTGGGGATTGTAACAATCCATAAAGGTCCCTATCAAACAAATAGTTGAATGGAAAAGAACAATTGTTTTTCCGTGGCTCAAATGATCTTACCAGTCCTGAGGACATGTGTTTTTAAAGATTATGTTCGGTTTTTCCAAGACAGTTAAATTGCGTGATGTTTTTTTCCCAGGTGATTCAATTTCTAACCTTCATGTATCCCAGTTGGAGGTCACGATTTCAACCTTTAAAAGGGTCATGTTTCACCATTCCTGAACGGTCACAAATTGGCAGAATATGTTTTTTGGGATACATTAAGGTAGATATTTGTTTTTCGTATAGGTGAACTGTTTTTGACGACGATGGTGAAACTAAAACCTTCTTGAAAAATGATCTAATGGTCATGTGTAGAAACAAACAAATCGGAACTTGAACTACACAGAAAACAACAACTCTACCCCTTCAATCTCTCGAGTGAACAGCCAAATCTTGTGAAAAACATGGTATGGTGACCTGTCCAAGAACCCTCCATCTTCGCCCAACGAAAACCCAATCCTGCGGGTCCTTAAGGACTTTGATCGTGGTAATGAGGGACAGCTCGGGCACAGGATGGAATGGTGGCAAGTTCGTGGTACGAAATCATAGTCCCTCGGTCTCGAAGGGTCGGTGTTTTCAAGTTCTCATAAATGGTGGGATCGGTGGCATATAATCCCCCAGAAGGCAATATAAGTGGTAGATAAGTGGTATACACTGCCAAGTGGGTGATGATATGCTACCTACCACCTATAAAGGGAACCAGAAACAACCATCAATATAGATAACTTATCAATACGACGTCAATTTCTGTGATTACATATCACCTATACCGATCCCACCTCTTAAGGTCGGGACCAGGTTTCATTTCCACCGTTGAAATTTCCAGCGTTGATTTTCGTTGCTGCGAAAAACTGTTTTTTTGTTTTTCGTTTTGGTCCCTTTCCACTCGACTTGGAGGGAGGGGTGAATCCAATGAAACCGAAAACAATATCTTGGTTCAAATATTTTGTTGGGGAAGATGTTTCACCCATTTTGACAAGCATATATGTTTTTTTTAAGGGGGTGGGGTTCCCCAACCACCAACTAGTTGAAAAAACGACCATTTATAGAATTCGTTATATTTGTTCATAAAGCAAAAGATGTTGTTCAACATCCAAAAGGTGGTGAAACCAAGTTGGTTTAAACCGTTCAAAGGTCACAAATCTCCAAAGATAAATCTCCAAAGCAATTTGGAAGGGGAACAACTCTACTTAGGGATACTTGCCGGTCACCATGGTCATTAGATGGATGAACCACTTACATCCGCTGCAGATGATCCTCCAAGAATTCCCGAAAACATCTCCATCATTGGCAGGTTTGGATGTTGTTTTGGAAGTCCCCGTTTCAAACTGCAAGGTTAGCTTGTTGCTGTTCCAAACCTAGGCTTCCAAGATTCCAAGCACATCGTGATGAGGTATGACGGGACCCCCGAAAATCATACCATCCAAACACCTTCATAGATGGTATGACTGGAAGACTAGGGCATTTTTTTTGTGTTTTCCCAGTTCTCTTCTCATCATGGTTCAATGGAAAGCCGCGAAACCTCCAAGATGATGTTGTGTTCCAGACGGGCTGGTGGTTTCAAATATAGTCAATAGTCTTGCTAATTTTCACCTCCACCCCCCCCAATTCTCACCCCGAACCCCGCCCCCACCCCCAATTTTGACAAATATGTTTGAGATGGGTTGAACATCATGCCCTCCGGTTTCTTGTTGAGTTATGTGTGTTTTCCAATTTTGCTGACAGATTGCATTGGTTGATTGCATCAAGATCTGCCACTGCAGGTACTTCGAATGAATCTACTCCCAACGTAGACGCACAGCGGCATGTGGGTGGGGTCGATCAACATTGGTTCCCTGTCGTAGGAGATGGTCATCAACTCAATAGTGGGATTGTATAGAATATATAAATACCAATTTGAACAATTCCCTATCAAAGGGTAGCATGACCATAAGGAGTCTAGACCCTGGCATAATATGAATTGATGGAATGTGGACCTAAGATGGGAATTTTACTCTGAACATCTGCAATTTAAACAGAGAAATTGCATAGGTGAGTTGTCACAGAGAAACTTGTCAAACGGGTCAAGATTTTAGTCTTGCCGCTTGACGTGCGAGATAGCATGTGCTTGGTTATGCTGATGGTTCCTTCGACGGTGAATAAAGAAATTTGGCTGTTTGAGAAATATAGAGGCCATGATACATAAATATCCCATTTTATAGGGAGTATTTAGAAAACAACCACTTTCTGAGATTTGTTTTGGAACCTTAAGCAAAGCAGGATTTTGTTGGGATGTGATGATCTTCATTTTATTTCACAAAAGAAAGGACTCAAGACATCGGCTTTGTTCAGTTGGTGTTTTTTTTTAACGGATGATTCTACCATGGTAAAACACAATTTTTCACCACCATTTTGGGGTAATATGTTTCTGTATCTTTCCTCGCATCTTTAGCAAATCTAAGAAAATGGCTGTAAAGAGACTTGGATTCCTCCAGTGCCCAAGGGGGCCCACTTCGAGAGATGTAACTTTCACTCGGTTGAAACCGAGTTCCAGGGTGAACATAGGTAACCGGTTTGAGTGACCCTTTCAAGGGGGCACCCAAAACCAGCAGTTATAAACGGAGTTATAACTCTCATAAATGGCCTTGTAACTGGGGAGCTGAGGTTATAACCTTTGAATCTTTTGTTTAAACATCCGGTGAATGCGAAGATTTTGGAGGATTTAAGATTTAAAGGCTGCAGTGCCGTTGAATTTATCAATTTTGCATGTATTTTTCTGGTCCAAGATATGTTTTCTTTTTAAACGAATTCTACCACGGGAGTATTCGTTACCATAAAAACACCATCTCAGGGATTCTTTTTTTACCTGAAGACTCCTAGGATCTCCATTGCCTGGAGTCATTTTAAGGACCCCAAAACACCCCTGCGTAATAGAGGTTCAAACTCACCCCTCCATTGGTGGACCGCATGATTCTTGGGGTAACCATTTTTTCTTATTATAATCCATCTTTTTCTGGCTGCTGATCATCGTGAGCGAATCTTGGGTGGGCCCACAGCCACCATCAGATGAGACTGGTGCCGCAGGGACGCTCTCCGTCACCTTGCAACGGCAGTGCATCGGCGCAAACCTCATGCTCATTCTCATTCTTGGCGCAAACCTCATGCAGTCTACATGAAAGCATCGAAATCTTGTGCCAAGTGAGGGGTCACTGCACGGACCTTAATTGGCCACGGTGGCAGTGGAGACGTCTTCCGCGGGTGGCTTCTGTGGCAGGTAGCCATAAAAAAACCCGTGGCTGACGGCATAGTGGGAGGCGCACCAGTCGGCAGCATTTGATGCTCGCTCCATCAAAAGGTTAAACCTCGCCTTTTGGAATAAGAGCAGTTCTTTAAAGTACAGCAAACGCTGCTCTCCAAAGAAACTTTTACGTAAGGTTTCCAGCCGCAGCAAAGGTCACCAACAAAACGTGATTTCAATGAAACTTGCAACTGCTTCCCAAAATCAGGTCTTTTCAAAAGCATTTGAAATTGTTCCAGGGTTGGTAAAAGAAATGAAAAAGATGTGGGTACTTTTTTTCGGTGAAATGTTCCCACTTTCAAATTTTTCAGTTAATATTTATAAACAAATTCTCAACTGCGTAAACCCAAACAAAACAATGGTGCTACAAAATGGGCCCCGTTACTAGTTGCAAATGGAATGAGAAAAGCGGCCCCTATAAATGGCCGAAAATAGAGGTATTAAAAAATAGACATCTAAAAAAAGGTAAGTGGGGTTAGAACTTCTATAAGTGGGGTTAAGTCTAGCCTTATGAACGGGCAACTTTTTTTCACCTCCATAAGTGGAATTATAAGGGCCCTTGCAGAAGTAACTGTTTTTTTCGGGGTCCACTTTGTACAAACATCGCCTGCAAAGGCTTCAAATGATTGCTGGTAAACCACCATGTTTTTGTAGGGTAAAGGGGGGCCATTTATGTTACGCCCAAATAAGTCCTAAATTGTTAAACACCATCAAAGCCTCCAAACATGCTGGTTAAGATCTTAAGCAATCCCCCAAATGCCAGTGAATTGGAGATGTCTCAGACCCCCAACACTTATTGAAAAATGTCGGTTTTCAGCCCCAACATGGATAAATGGAGGTTGTGGGTTCCTATGGTGGGTGATTTTTTATTGGAGTGCCATCGTCATCCCTCCGTTGCGGGTCATACCTCGCGGTCAAAATGAGTTGGCTTAATTTAGGATCTCACGGACTTTTCAAAAAATTGTGATGTCATCCTGTTGGTGAAAAACCAAGAGGCAATCCCTTACATCCGAGGTTTTTTCCTTTTCGGCTGATCGTGGGGTTGTAAAAATGCAAACACTCAAATTAGTCAACTGGATTCGGGGCCTAAGTTTTGTCTAGTACTGTTGGTGGAATTTTGTATGCACCAATCAGCAGGTAGTTTCTCTCCTGGATGTTCTATAGATGCCAGGCGGCTTCATCAAGAAATGGTAATTTGTTTCTGTAGTACTTATGACTTGTTCTTATCCCAAAACATGGTCCCCATTGATATCCATTGATTACCCCAATATTAAAGATTGTAGTTTGACATGACGACGTTTTAAGATTGTAGTGGACATTTATGATAAGAACATTTCTGAGAATTATATTTGAGGTGACAATTTCACAACAGATATTTCAAAGTCGTTACAAAATGATGCCACAAGTTGGTGGCAAAAAATGCATACATAGTTTCACCCAGATTGGATGCCAACAGCTTTTCAATGTCGTTGGCAAATTCTGCTTCTCCAAGCCTTAGGCTTCCAAACACCGAAAGTGTTTGGATTCCAAAAAAACGTACCATCCAAACACCTTCTCAGGAGGTATTTGGAAGACTAGGGTGTAGTTCAGTATCGTTCTAGGAAGTTTCATTGACATATTTTTTCTCAGGAGGTATGATTGGAAAACAAAGGCAAGGAACTGTTTTTTTTTGAGTTCGCCCAGCACGCTCGCAGCAATCTGAGGATATCTTTGTGGTCATGGATGGCCCAAATACGAATTCCTGGGCCAGTGCCAGCTACTCTATCAGAACCTGGGTAGTGCAAATTCATACTGTTCAAAGGTTGGCCCCGGTCACTATACTTATAGATGGAGATTGTAACCTCCATCAATGGCCATTAAACATGGATAATAGCGCTTAGTGTAACCCCTATAAGTGGAGTTTCAACCCTTTTTATACCTGATGGTTTCAATGATTTTTTCTGATTTTAGTTGATCCCATAGGTGGTGGTTTCAGACGTTTCTGGATGTTTACCACTACCTGGGGAAATGATCCAATTTGACGAGCAAATGGCTTCGGAAAACCACCAACCCACTCCAAAATCTCCAAAACAATACGAAATTCAGGGTGATTGATGGGTAGGTCAAGGGCACCCCCTGTTTTTTGTATGATGTCCTATATTTTCTATGAGGTTCCCAAACAGACCCGGCAGATTCCCAGTCCTTCCCTTCCCCTCTAGACCTTTGTCAGGAAACCTGTAATATTATCAATGCCCTTTCCCAGAATTCGAAATTGCTCTGGGCAAATGACGCAAAACACGACCTCAATTCCCATCAATGCCCACACTCCACTTGGTGGTGGCTTTAGTAAAAGAAACCGGGTCCAATTTTTTGTTTCTGAATCTTTGGGTGGTTTTCTTACCCATCATATGTTTTATGTATGGACTAAATTACATGTTTCAGCATGTTTTGACCTCTAAATTTGAGCCAGGAAAATGGAGGAAAAACTGGAAAAGTTGGGAAATGTTGGGAAGATCAATTCAACGTTTTTCCAATCACTTTTCATATCATATGAATTCAAATACAGCACGTGTTTATTTTTCTGAATGTCAGTTACCTCTAGTTTATTTCATGGACATCATGGACAGTTCATTTGACAATTCGATTTGCGTTCTGTTCTTACATGCCACCTGTGATTCGAGTGAACTTTCCAAAAAAACATGCGAATCCTCCGGAAACCACCATTTTTTCCTAGGAAATACCATCAAAATATAGCAAACTTGTTGTTTTTCCAGCTAGCTATGCTAGTTCACTAGAGAACATTTTCCACAATCACTAGGCTACAAGGTAGGCCCCGTCAGTTGTAAGTGGAGTTATATAACCCTGGGTAACTGGGGTTATAGCCCTACTTAACAGTGTTATGCTTTGGGATCCTGTACTAGGAAAATAAAATCGGTGGTTTCCAACATGTTTTCATGTTCACCCCAATTATGGGGAAGATGAATCCATTTTGACAAACATATGTTTCAGATGGGTTGGTTCAACCAACCACTAACGTATCGTAATCTCTAATGATCCCTGGGAAACTCGGTGACGAGCCAAGCATCGCATCCTGGGAACTGGGAACTGACATCCATCGGTTGAGAAACGCCAACTCAACTCTCTTAGGATTGGCATCTGATGCAAGTCCCTTGGCTTCAACTTAAATGGGGTGTTGTTTTTTTTTGGGCGGTGGGGAAGTTTCCTTAGGCTTCCAAACAAACACCTGCTGAGGTTTCGGTATATTATTTGGGCCCCCCCAAAAAAACATCATGCCCAACCAAAAACACCGTTCACCTCAAAAACAAGGTGCTGGATGTGTTGCTGAAGTTTGGGGCGGGGTTTTGCCATGACTCCACTGCTCTAAAAGGTCATTGTTTTTTTTGGTTGTTTCGTTGTTGTCAACCCAAGCCCAAAAATAAGGGATGAGGTTACCAGGCTGTAGGTCCAAAATTGAGATAGGAACCAAAAAAGATGAGTGTATAAAGTCTATATCATTTCCGAAAATCGCCAAGTGTCTTACAACGGACTTTAAAAAAAACTTGAACATTCCACCGTTTTTTTTTGTGGCGTGCTGTTATGCAGAGTTTTTTTTTCAAAGGGCCCAACTATAAACTTGTAGCTTTGGGGTGTGTGGGGATACCTCCGAAGGAATCGAACGGAAACTCTGAAACATGGGATCCCATTGCAAAGATGGCCAAACTGGTGTCTCAAAAAATCCCAAAAATTGGAAGGAAACTATCCCGTAGGATCCATGTATGGTATATGGACGTACACTTGGCTTGGATGTGGCCATTTTTCACCCAATGTAGGTACGTATATATAGCATACCACGGAGCATTTGGGTATTTACACCCGCGAAATTTAAGGGTTGGAAACCCTGAAAATGATGAGTTTCCAAGATCGGAATCTCCTTTTCAAGGGCTCTATTTTTGAAGTGTCCATGTTAGTTTGTGTGGGCGTATACAATTTCATGACTTGGCTAGTTCTCCAAACTAGTGGGAAACTTTGACATGTCCATAGAGTATACTTCCCAAAAAAAGATCAACTGCATGGTTTACCCAAAGTCCTTTGGGGTACCACTATTGTGGATAACCCTCAGAATAACATGTACCCAGACACTCAATGTATGGGATACTTACCTACATTTTGGGTTTATTTTTTAAGGAACATGTAGGTAAATGAGTATACCATACATTGAGTGTTTGGGATATACATATACGATCATAGTCGTGGAGGTGCCCTTTTTAAAGAGCACCGAGTGAGTAGATGCTTGGTGAAGGTTCTGTTCGACAATCTTACCGCTACTAACCAGGTAGTCCATGGTTAACACGCAAATAGATACAGGAAACAGATGGAAACAGCCATATATGTTTTCCAAAAGACTATATTTGGTACCGGTATCTATGTGGAATTTCCGTGTGTATCAGTTAGTAGCCCGTTGGTGGTTAATGTTTGTGGTTTTATAGGCAGATCCCCAAATAATACCAGATCCCTTTCCAAAAGAGGTTTGGAACCGAGAGCAGTAGAAGACCAACATCAACCACCAACTACAGTACCCATTGGTTTAGTAGGTGGTGGTTTCACAGATGTTTTATTTTTACTCCTATGTGGGGAAATGATCCAAGTTGACTAATATTATTCGAATGGGTTGAAACCACCAACCAGCTAGTATCAAGATTGTATCCAAATAGTTTTTCCATTCGTAAATCGGATGAAGCGATGTTGGCTGCATTGCCAACTATACTCCAGCATTCTTTACATTGATTGGAGTAACCACTCATCCTATCGTGCTTTCTTGCAAACCCAACAAGTTGTTCAAACTTCTCGCGGCTCAGGTGCCAAGTACAATGGTACCATCACCAATGGAGGCCATGCAACAAAAAAGAATGCTTGGCAATTCTCTGCCCTTTTTTGGGATGCTGAAACATGACCCTGTTAAAGGTTGAAATCGTGACCTCCAACTGGCAATATAAAAAGGTCACGTCTTGAATCACCTGGGGAAGGATGTTTTCTAGCGACTCCGTGAACTGAGATGTTCCAAAGGATGGGAAACATGTTGCCAGAAAAATGGAAAAAAAATTTTGATGAAGATGGGATAGTTCAAAGTAGTGTCATCTACACCCCTGAAATCGAACATAGATACACAATTTAGCCATGTTTGAAAGGAGAAGCGTTTTCCAAACCATCATTTATGGTATCTATGTTAGATTTCGGGGGTGTAATGGGAAAGTCTCAAAATAAACCTCAACAAAATCCCCAATCGACAGTTTTTTGTGACCTATTCTACGGGATTCATGTATGATATGTTTACCTAGATCTAGTTGATGTTTGTGTATATATATATATATTTAAATACAGGTACATATAGCGATACATCCATCCCATTGCCATGATTTTCTCCAGGAGGCCTTTTGACATCTACTCTTGGATTCTCCATTTTGTTTTCGACTCCTGGGGCCTCAATAGCCTGGTATAAATCTCAAAAAAAGTCAATGGAAAACTTCGGTTACCTACCTGGGCCCCTGGAAGCCCCACCTCGCAAACTCCCAATTTTTTCGTTCGCCGCCTGCCTTTTGTTCGCGGTGAGGACTGACTCAAACAGATCGTATTTCTGAAGCTGTTGGAGAGATCCTGCCACTTGAATTCGATGTTTTTTTTCGGCAAAACGATTTTTTCGTCCGTTGAAACCCGCCTAGGTTCGTAGTCACCTGGCAAAATGGTGGTAAAATTGTAAGGGAATCTTCCCCCCCCAAAATCAAATCCCCTGATCATTCAGGTTTAGGAAAAAAAAGTAATTTGCCACTTTGAATGATGGGATTTTCAAGTAGTCTTTGGGGTGAAGTTGCACCTAAGGGTTGCAGGAATTTTTCGATTAAGGCTTGATGATCTTGATGACTTGATGGAGAAAATTCTCGGAAAAAACAGGCGATATAATGATATCAACCCTAAGAACCATTCAATCCAGATTATTCTGGTTCTGGGGTGATAGGTGGTAGGGATTATATAACCCTCTAGAAGGCAATATATATACCTGATATATAAGCGGTATATACTGCCAATTGGGTGATTATATGCTACCTACCACCTTTTACAAGAACCTGAAAAATATGTTGAAGAGGGGTGAGTGACTTTTTTTCTTGCAGAGAACCCTGGGATCAACATGTCCCCACTAGTGACAACAGATCCGGGCTGATTAGGGAAGAATATTATTTCCAGGTGACTCAAGCTGTGAGCTTTTTATATCCCAGTTGGAGGTCACCAACAACATTTGACCATCCCAAAAAGGTCACCAGCAGAATTGCCAGCTTGATATTATGTTGGTTTCATGATGCGACAATAATGACAAGCTCTTTATCATTCATTCTTAATATCCTTAATAATCATGTCATTCCACTAGATATCCATATTTCTGACCATGCCAAGTGCTGCACAACTTTGTCCAACTTTGATTCAGCCGATTCGGTTTCTCTTTCGTGAGGGATCGCCCCCTAAAAAAATACCCTCAGAAGGGTCTGTGGTCCAAGGTGCTGCCACTGCAAAACGAATAGGGGGCCCAACCTACTTCAGGATGTCCCTTCTCTATATTTGATATACCAAATTTTTGCCGTGACTCATGTGAGCAGTTGTTCAAAGTGCAACCTTGTTCTTATCGCTCTAAACACTTATTTTAGGATCAGGGTGGCTGGTATGGTTTTCAAGGGGTGGCAAAAGTCACCACTATGCATCACTCCCAATACCGCTCGTTTGCTCTTGTATTTGGGAGCCCCAATCTTGCTGCTACGTATTCTTGACTACGTGGCCCAGAATGTTGATCCATCATCACCAGTGGTTGCGAGGAACAGCGATGTGCTAGATGCATTTTGCGGCCAGCGGTCTGTCTTCAATGCGTTTGTTGAAAGTGGAGCACGAGCGGAACTATTGGATCTTAACATCGACAAAGACCATGATGTTTCAACAACGACAGGGTTCTTCAAAACAGCCCAAAAATCTTGAAGCTGGTGGAGAAAGGTCTGTTGCACGGCGGACCGCCGTGCTCCAGCTGGGTCTGGATAAACCGTGGCACAAGTGGAAGGTCAGCCTCCAAACCTGAAGGTGCTGCAGCAAACATGATAGCTGAAGCTGCTTCTCTTGCACCAGCTGCAAGAGAGGCACATGGGAGATTTGCGCTCATGGTCTTAGTGGCCATTGCTCAATCTAGCATCATGCCGGATCTCAAGCAATATGGCATGCTTGCTCGGCGTCTGGGTAAGTATGTGCATGTGCAATGGAGGTTCCAGAATTTTCACATGGCGGTGTGGGGCGCACCAACTGCAAAGCCCACAAAAGTGTTTGGCACAGCACCTTGGATGAAACACCTCTATGCGAAATATGACGTGAAGTTCAGACGCAGAGTGGCAAAGAAGGGTATCAAAACCATGTTTGGTTGGGTTATATAGGGGGGTATGCTACCCAGTTATATACGGATTTTTCATAAACCATTAAAAGGACCCCTATTAACCAACCAGTACAATAAAAAGAAGGAATGTTTTTGTCGTGGCTCATGTGAGGAAGTCTAAATGACCCCCACTTCGATGCAGGATCCTTTGTCCCAACGTGACATCATCTTGGCTGCTGATCGTTATGAGCTAATGAGCGTTTCTGGATGATTACTACGTACTTGTCATAGTAAATGATGGGCCAATGGACGACCAACATAAGAGTAGTTCGCAGCAACCAGTGTCAAACTGAAACTAAAGAAACACGGATATCGTTTTACACCTTAATCTTGGAATTGTTTGTTTAATGTTTTTTTGTTTCGGGTTCGATCCCATCCTAATTTATCACCATGATGTTCACCACAATTTGGTAGGAATATGTTTGGGTCACTTTTTTCCATCTTTTTTGCCGAACCTGAGAATGGTTTCATGGAACCTAAATCAAACCCTCCCTGAAACTAACATAGCACTTGAAAATGGATGGTTGGAATACTAGTTCCTTTTGGGATGGCCTATTCGCAGGGTCTGTGTTAGTTTCATGGAACCTAGCGTGCGGTGATCGGATCCCTAGTTCAAGTAATGGCCTGACCTGGGGGGAAACCAGCTTGCCGTGGCAATTGTGGCACTCCACGTTGTCGAGGTACCTTACTGTACAAGGCCCGTCGCTGTGTTGGAACGAGACTGATTTGTGCGAAACATGAAGGGCCCTAAAATCATGACAACATACATGGAGCATCTACTACAAAATGCAGCTTTCTGCAACAAAATGACTTGGAAAATTATTATGGACATCCCAAATTCTCATAGTTTTAGGTTCCGGCTGTGTGTTCCCTCGGTGTACACATCTATTTGTTTCATGAATAAGTGACGGTGATTTTCAGTTCCCTCAGATGTTGATATCATATCTAGCTATAGATTGAAACATAAATACTGTACTATATATCTATTTATTTTATATTATATCATCAGTTCGCGTTTTTTTTTTGTCGAGGCCCTGCGATTTAACCGCAATGTAGCACTAAAGAACATTCCAGTAGGGTCCATGTATGGCGTATTAGAAAAATACATGTACTATAAACATCAACCATGGGAACCCACAACCTTCATTTTTCGGGGTACTAACCCATATTTTTAGAGCCTAAAACCTGCATGTTTCATGGTTTCAGGTCCAAAGGAAGTATCTAAGCGTATGCAAATATACATAGGTCCCATGGATCCTATGTGGCATTACTTCTTTTGAGTGAACTGCAGTTCTTGTTCCACGGCCTTTCTACTCCCGACGCAGCAGCAAAAGATCCAAGCTATCAGATGCAGTGGAATGATCAAGTGAAAACGGCCATATGTGCCAAATGTATGGAATATTTACCTGCAATAGGCTTAGATTTATGGAACTTTCAGGGGTGGACATATGTTGCAACTTTGGTTTGTTTAGTCAGGTGAGTTTATGGGATTCTACCATGGTAAATCACCATGAAAGAACGCCATTTGAAAGAATATGTTTGGTATTTTTCCGTTGTTGTTGTTGTTGTTGTTGTTGTTCTTGTTGTTGTTGTTGTTGTTGTTGTTGTTGTTGTTGTTCTTGTTGTTGTTGTTGTTGTTGTTGTTCTTGTTGTTGTTGTTGTTCTTGTTGTTGTTGTTGTTGTTGTTGTTGTTGTCGAAATAGTTGTTTAAATACTCGTTTTTGCTACAAGTCTGATGACGTGACACGGCTAGGTGTCACCACTGGCATGTCCTGGGAATCTCGGCTTTTTCAGCAAAGAGGAAAGAGAAGCAATGCTCTTGCATTGGCCGGAGGAATACCTGCTGGAAGAAGAACAGTTCGCCCCTTAAAACAGACCGTCCCAGAAAGGTAAACAATAGTTTTCTAACTTCCAAAGCCACAGTAGTGAGCACCGAAGTCGCACCGAAAGCCTGGGCTATTTGCTGTATTTAAATAAGGGATGAAAGCACCGAAAGCCCAGTGAGTTTTGGGGACTCGAACTGGCAGCCATGATTTTCGGATCCCAATGAAACAATCAGGATTTTTTTCACCTGTCGGCACTGGAGAAGGAAGATATCCACCCCAAATTGAATACACAAATAGAGCTTTATTTTGATGGGTTTTACAATGTGGGCCCCGTCACCAGTTTTGAATGGAAATATACCTTCCATAACAGGCCTTATACATGGGTAAGTGGGGTTATAGCCCCTATGAGTGGAGTTTTACAACTAGAAAAAAGAACACCTTGTACAAGAGTATAGCTTTGTTTGAGGGGTTTCTTAGGTGCATTTCATCAAAACATCAACCAACAGAAGGCTCTACCGAAGCATGGCAGCTACTCAGGATATCAGAGACGACAGAAATTTGAACATTGTGAGTTCTCAAGGCATGAACGACTCTTGGTGTTGGTCTTAAACATATTTTGCTATTTGCTGGTCCTGGAAGGGTGGCAGGAGAGTTTTCTTAATGTTGCATGAAACGCACATGTGAAATGGACTTTTTGAGACCTGCTGGGCCCCAACCTGGTTCACAGTGAAAGAAAATAATCGAATCACGTGATTTTAGTGGTTGGGACCTTTGTCAAAAAACTGACGTTTTTTTCTGGAATGTCCCCCCCACAAAAAAAACTCTGAGGGGAGACAGATCCAATATCTCTGGACTCTACATTGCAAGAAATTGCACAGATGCAACATTGTGTTTTTGGGCTTTGTTATTGTGAAGGCTATACTTTTCACATAGTCACCTCCAAAATAACCAAATTGTTAAAGGTATGAATATACCAAAGATGGATCCTGGGATTTGAACTGTGCCACGTACTCTCCGCGTACTATGTTTTAGGTCTGTTTGTAAACTAGTCTAATATATAGGGACTGTGCCGATGTACTTGTCAGATACACCCCTGAAAATTAACATAGCCCCCGAAAATTATGGTTGGAAGACTAGTTTCCTTTTGGGAAGGTGACTTTTCAGGAGCTATGTTACTGACATTTAGTTTGGGGGATAGTGCATCTTAAAATCATATACTCCGGCATGGGATCCATCGTCACTTCCATCGGGGGTTGGTTTTTCAAAATTTCATACGACGACCTCTGGGCTGTTCGGAACTGAGGATCCCAATGTGCAGGACTTGCGTTTTCGTATGCCAGGTCCGTTTTGGTGTGGTGTCTTTTGTTGCCCTAAGAATCATATGGGATCTCTGTCTTCACTGGTGGGTCTGGAGATCCCAATGGGGACCCCTTGCAAAAAAAAATCAACTCTTTTCAGGAAGGTCCCAGCTGATTCTTAGGGTGGGAAAATTTTGTAAGCTGTCAGTTTTTTTTTTCCNGGGGGGGGGGCGGAGGTGGGGTTTTCGTCATGGACCTTTCTTGATTGTTTTTTTGATTACTGGGATGTCCATGGTACTTAGTAAATGGATTATAACCTCTATATAAGTAGGTTGTAAGTCTTGTAAATAGGTTATAAGTGAAAAGCCAACTTACTAACTAGTTACGACACTTCCATGGACACCCTAGCATACTACTTCCATTGATCTCGTCCGTATTCTTTCTCAGGGACGAATTCCGGTTCTTGGTGCTGATGTTGAACACAAGCGCATGTGGATATCATGGTCCATCGTATCCGTGATATGGTTGGACTATCCCTAAACTACACTAAAGGATCCATGGGACTGGAATATTCACCTATATATATATTTATACATACATGAAAAAGGTCATTTGGATTCAATTTGTTTTCATCATTTGATGGGATCCCTCAATGTGATCGTTTCCGGGAAACATATTGTTCTTTTAAAAAAACGAAAAACGCGACCCTTCATTTTGACGGCAAACCCCTTTCCTTTTTAGGAAACTGATCCTTTATTTACTTAGCAGCTAAAACATGTAGGGTGTTAAAGGGTCATGGACCAGGTGATTCAATTCGTGACCAAACTTCATCCCCGATCGTTGGAGGTCACTTAAATATTTAAAAAGGGTCACTTAACCCTCCCAAAAAAGGTCACTTTGAATCACCAGGGACCCATTATTCATGACACTTAACTAGGTCAAAAGTGTCCCGAAAGTTGGGGTGTTGAAAAATCATGTCTATCCCAAAAAACTGCCTTTTTTCCTTGTCTAGCTGGTGGCTGTTTCAATTTTTGTTTGGGAATTTTCAGCCCGAAAAATTGGAGACATGATTCCTATTTAGAGGATGATACTTTGTCAGATGGGTTGGTTCAACCAACCACCAACATGGACTTGCTTTTGGGAAGGGAATTTCGCAAAGGATGATGATGTTTTTTTCCGTTGGGTGATTTTTTCGGAGCACACTTTTCGCACCGGGGCCTATGGGTTGAGTGGGGCACTGTACCCAGGTTTTGGTTAGCATATTCCAGTTGCAACTGTCATCCTGTCATCCCGTCGCAGTTGTTGAAACGCTGCAGGTCAAGTGCTGTGGGAAGAGACCCTACGCAGCTTGAAATTTTAACAGAAACAAAAAACATCTGAGGGGGTGGCTGTGATGGCTGTACCCTAGGCTTCCAAACACCCAAATGTGAGGAGGTATGTGGACCCCCCAAAACATACCATCCAAACACCTTCTCAGGAGGTATTTGGAAGACTAGGGTGTAGTTCGGTATCCCTCTAGGAAGTTTCATTGACATACTTTTGATGGGCCATGATGCCGAATTTTCAACCAGGCTGGCTGGAACATACTGAGTTTACTTGTTGCCAATCGTATTGGCCCGTAGACCCCACAATTGGGCTGGTCTCCTGAAAACAGCAGTTTTTCTTGTTGGATCTGGATTTGTTTTCAGAAGATGAGGAAGAAGATGGGAAGGAAGGCAAGTAACAATTAAGTAGCATGCATCTAATCATATTTTTTGTGGTGACCTTGGTAAAGAGTTTTGAAGCATTTTCAACACCCAAACTACTCCCTAGGGCTCCAAATCACCTTCTGAGAATGATAGTGGAACCTACTGGTAAATATCATCAGCGTTTCAGAGGTGATTTAACGGGCCCCCTTCATCATTATTCATTATCTGAGAATATGACTGCACATGCCTACAAAACTTGGGGGAAAATGATTCCCTCCCATTTTGACAAACGCGCAGTTTTTTGTTAAAAGCTTCAACCACCATCTGCTAACCGGAAAGACAGATTCGAATTGCCAAGCTCGCTAGGGATGAGTCTTGCTGCAACCCAAACTGGTTGACTCAACAAGTTGTGATTCTATTTGAGATTTGCGAGGTTGCAGATTTGTCCCCTACACGGTTTGGGAAACAAGCCGCCACATATAGTACCTAGGGATCTAAATATTGGTGAAACCAGGGGTTTGGCTTTGATTCAGGGCCATGCAGAGCGCCACTATCATGAGAAAAAGAACCTTGATGACCTGCTCCAATATCCAGTGTTTGCCGAGCTGGACAAAACGCAGCAAAAATTGAAGACCGATTACAAGCTGAGCGAAGTCCTTGACGACTTGAGTGCCAAGACCGCACAAGAGTTGTTCGCGCCGCTGGGCGGCAAAGGCAATCAAACTGTCCAATGTTGCAATCCAACAGTATCGCTTTTCTTGCAAGGTCTGGTCAGGCAAGTTGTTGAGATTGTTGAAGAATCGTTTGGAGAGGAGGTGCTGCCAGGCGTTGCTGCTTGACGAGGAATAACTCCTGCCGAGGCAGAGAATTCCTGCTGGTATGGATCAGATACATTTATGTTAAGCCTCTCCTCGCATTGGCACAGCCGCAACCTTGTGTTGCACGATGTTTGCTGCTCTTATGAGCGGCACCAAACACCGAAACTGAGAAAACCTTTTAGGGGTCCAAACGTCTCCCTTCAAGGTATGACTGGAGGATTTTTGGATATCTAGGGATTCGAATATCGTTTTTTGATGTTTTGGTATTTCTCTGTAATGGATGGCCATTATCCCCCCATACAATTTGGGGTGCTTATACTTGGAGGATCATCTCAGGGCTTGTAAGTGGTTAATAACCATTGTTAGTAAGGCCCGAAGAGGGTTGTTCCTCTTCCACATGGTTTTTAAATGGGGGCTACTGACCACTTGAGATGATCCTCCAAGACTCCAAGTAGTTCCCCATCCACGATGCCACTGGCCATTTTCGAGCGAGCCATGGCATCCTGCGAGGGTGCCAATTTTGTTTGGTTTGTTCGATGGGTGTTCGCATCCCGACCAAAGAAAAACTACAGTTTTTGAAGTTTTTGCGATTTTCTTGGATTTGTTTAAAGTTATTTTTTACTTTCTAGCATGGAAAATTACCAGTAAACCACCATGTGGGAGAATATGCGTGGACCCTTTTTCCAAGCATGAAAAACCATTCTTTGGAGAAGTGATGTCTTATTTTGACCATCATACTTTTTGACCCCAAAACCATGAACATGATGGTTTTAAGCCCCAAAACAAGAAAAAAACTCCAAGAAATCAATTCTGCAGGACGTTATGGTAGAAAAAACCTTTTCATAGGTCAACTTCACTTGGACTCATGCAAGGAATCTGTTTACTTTGTACAATAGTAAATCACCATCAAACCACCATTTGGGAAAATGTTTTTCGGATGTTTTTCGAAGCATCTTGCAGGCAAATCCAAGCTTCCTTTTGTTGGCTCGGCGTCCTTTCAACTTCAACCTAGGTGGTGGTTTCAAATATTTCTCATGTTCATCTCTATTCCAGGAAAATTTCCAATTTGACGAGCATATTTTTGCAGATGGGTTGGTTCAACCACCAACTTCACAACAAAATTGGATGACTTCAACCAACGTGGGGCCTTCTCTGGTCCTCAAGGTTCTGGAACTAGTGAGCAAGTGACTTTCCCTGTGATGTTGGGAGATGACCTGTGACTTGGTCCGTCATTTTGTGTGAGGGAAAATGACCTGGTGAGGTTGGTGGAGATTGATTTTTTTTGTTGGTTAGCGTTGACTTTTAGGGGATTTTTGTTGGTAGTTTGGCATATATGATGTATAATATGTATATCTCATTTATGGGTATTACGCAGGTAGTACGTGATTGTTATGTATACATTGTTAATTATGTATGTAGCATGTATATTTTGATATTGATTTTATGTGGAATCAAGGCACTCTTTGACAGATATCCCCCCACACCACTATGGATGTTAATAAGAATCCTTCAAACATTTCATGAGAGAATCATCCTGGGAATTTAACGGGCCTCCACGGAATGTGGCTTCTCCTGTTCGGCCTAAAGGAATTATGGTGAGTATTGATCCCGACAAGTAAGGCCTCAATTATAGCAGTGATCAAGCACCCCTGGTTGGGTTATATAGGGGATGCATTACTACCAAGTTATATATATCTAGGGATTATAGTAAGCCAACATAAGGATTCCTATTAACCAACGAGTACAAGGGTTTTGAGTGTTGCTCAATTATTTCCAGGCTGGCGGGATGTGGCATCGGGGGGGTTAGGCCCGAAAGAAAGCGATGTGGTGATTTGTTCGTCTAACTGCCCCAGATGGCTTTTCCCCATCGGGCAAGGTAACGGGGGGGGTCATTGATGAAACAACCCTTGAACAATATGTGATTTGTGCGTTTTGTTTTTGTTAATTTGGGGATATGTAGTGGTACCCCTTTTTTGGGGGGAACATTCTTTTAATAACTGCTCAACCAGGGCCCATGCTGTACCCTTCCCAGAAAGAAGGGCCTTTATCTACTGTACTAAGCTGAGTAAGCTTTGAGGCCATTTTATCCTTTTGAAAATTAATGTTTTTGTGTGTATATGTTCAAAAAGTTATATATGTTCTTTATGTTGGCCCATAGTTACACAACAATTAAACTTACCATGAAAGGCATTTGCACAATCTACTGCCACCAAAAGCGCTGGTCTTTTTCTTCACCAACCTCCAATCCTTTGGCAAAGCGACCTGAACAGAGGATCCCATACGCTGCACTGGGTAACTACGGAATCTTTACTTTCCATTTTTGTCAAGGAGCAGGCCACACGGCCACGTATTTTGAAATAAACATCAGAGGTATTTTTTTAATACCATCTACTCCATGTTTGGGGGTAGTTGTTCCATTTCCCAAAAAATATCTTCCAAGTGTTTTTTTACCTTTAACTAGATGCCGGACATTATATGTGTGCATGGGCTGCATGGGTATATACCCCTACCTATTTTACATGTGTTATCATGTATTTACCCTTAACTAGACCCATGGTAGAAATCGATTTTATCATGTAACTTTGGACCCCTAACAACCCATCAAAAAATGAACATGTAAAGTCCTAAGATAGATGGTACTATAACTCTAAGCATGAAGGAAGAAATGAGTTCCCATACTCTTAGGTAGATGTTTCCCACCTTCATAAAGGGAAATGGTGGTACCCTTGGGGTGGGTGCCCCCTTAATAATCAACCCTTTATACACCTTATATCACGTGGGTATTTATTGGGTCCCAATCTCTTCTTTTCTAGGACTCCAACAAGGGTACCTTACCATTTCCCCAAGGTTTTTGAAGCTACATTTCTGATGCGTGCTTGTTTTGAGCCAACAAAAATGGGCCAAACCAAACCTTAACAAGGGGGGTTATAATTTAATTTAGTAAGTACAAGCATGACATCCCAGACAGGTACATGTTTCTCACCTTTTGTTGAAGTCGCCCCCCCAAAACCTCGGTATTTGACACATCTCAGCAATGAAAAAAGGGCCCGTAGTTGTAGGGGATGAAATACTACACAGTTATATGGGGATAATGATAAACCACTAGAAGGATCCATATAAAGCAACCAGGATGACTTCAGCTATGTGGGGATTATTTCATGTCTTTTTCGCTCGAAGCTGCTTGGGCAGAGCGCCCTTCAGTTATATGGGGATTATTTCATAGGCCATGAAATAAGGATCCCGTCATTAAACAACCAGGATTTCGTGGAATGTATCCGAAGTTTTTTTTTTTCGTGGCTCATCTTGCGGATTCGACAGTGATTCCGAGGTCCATTTCTTTAGTGCCACCAGTCACAGGCGTTTGGAGGGGTTGGAAGCTGATGGGTTCAAGTACAAAGAAACTCAAAAATATCTTCATGGGAATCTAAGGTTACCCCATGTCACCCCAGTCAAGAAATCAGGCCCTAATAAGGTGGTTTGATAATAACTTAATAACGCCCTATTTCCTGGTGGGTTTCAGATGGGAAATAACAAAATTGTTGTTGTTCCCCATTTCCTCCATGTAAAAACAAACAGGTTTTTACAGCCATTATCCTCCCCCGAAAACTGATAAGTTGTTTTTGGGGAGATAAAGAAGATGTTGAAAGTGCTGCTGTACGAAGTGGAGTTGGTTGAACGATAGGAGTTGGTGAGTCAAAGCTTTGGGGTGTCAAAGAAAAACTCTAAAAACAGCACTGTTCGGAAATCCACTTTGATTGTTGAGTGAACATCACTGGTTTTACTGATTTACCAGTTGTTACGGCTATGCTTGTTTTGCCACATAGACCAGGGTTTGCGAGGTTCATGTCCCTTTTCGAGAGGGTTTTCAAATCTTAAACATCACATTATCCGATATCCATGTTGCAAGTTCAACTGCCACAACACATTCAGTCACACGGAAACAGACAAACTAACACGTGGGGGGTCAGATGGGGATGACTCCATGAAATTGGATTCCATAACAACTTGTTGTTGTTGGATGTTGTCTTTGGATGCTGCTCTTGTTGGTGGTGTTGGTGGGGGCCTATTGTCGTTCTGAAAGTTTCTGGCCACCCAAACAGGTGATGATTGTTGCAAAGGGGTAAGAATTAGCTGGGAGCCAGAAAATTGCCCGTTACTTATGGATCTTGGCCAATCTTTGGTAGTCCCTTATACCCTTAGTCCCTTGAAGTTTAGCGGGGGTTCAAATGTAACTCACTAAAAGTCAAATGTTAACTTTTAGCAGGGGACTTAAGTTTTGCCAAGGGATGATGTTGTTCGAAATTTCTTTGAAATTAGTTTTTCAACTTGTTAACGCGCTGTATTTGATGATCACATGCATTTCCCACACGTGTGGTTGTCTTTTTGTTCCGATGTTTTTTTGGGGAACTTCTGGTACTGCTTCCAAAACAGCCGCGGGATTTCGCTTCGAATTTCGTGACCCAAAACTCGGTTGTAACTAGAAATTGCATAACTTGTCAGACTTGATTTTCTGGTTGCCTTCGGGATTCTTGTAAAGAAGTGAGCAATGATACAAAAACAACTGGATTGTTTAGGGTTGGTGGGGGGGGAGGATGTATCTAATACTACTCAGTTATGTGACTAAATTATAGTTTTCATTATAAGGATCCCTAACAGCCAGTATAGTTAATGGAAAGTAAGTAAGAGTGTGTGTTTTCTTGGCTCGAGTGAAGGATGTCGTTATTTCAAGGTGTGAATTTGGGTAATTACTTATACTTATAAGTTATAAGTTGGTTTTCTTTTTGCATAAAAGACCATCAGATTCAGACACTTGAATCCTTGGGGAAACAGAACTTCCAAATCAGGTCGGCCAACTGCAACTTTTTGCATGAAATCATATTGAGGCTATGATCCGACCGCTGAAATCGAAAAGTATTCAAAAGTCCCTCACAGCCCTAGCAGTATTTGAAAGTCCTACTTGGTCCAAAAATGGAGTTTAAAAGAGATCAAGAGGAATCCCACTAACAAAATACTTGAAAACACGACATGAATCAGCGTTTCATTCATATCTTTACTAGCATTGGCACTGTGAAATGTGGTGCCATCATCATGTTCCCTACTCTTGTGGGAAACCAGCCAGGAAGTAATGGTTATCAAGATTCAGCATCTTAAAGCATCTAGTCACCGAGTCTAGTGATAAACCAACAAAACCCTGTGATCTTACAACACAAACATCGGATGAAGTCACCTCTGCGGAAATGCGGAAACCAAAGTTACCTATTTTTTTGGTCAGCCATAGGGTGGTGGTTTCATGTTTTTGTTTCTTACCCCATGAAGGAAACATGTTTCTGATAATGAAGTTTCAGTTGCATCTCACAGGATGTGGGCTGTCAATATATTAAATATTTGTTCAATATAGTAGTATTTATCACTCACACACTCACACATACACATACACACATACCCCTCCCCCCGAAGTTTAACATAGCCCCTGAAAATGCTTGCTCAGGAGACCACTTTCCTGTTGGGAACGTAACTTTTCAGGGGCCGTGTTAAACTTTAGGCGTGTAATGCTGTGTTTTTTTGTTGTTTCAGCATGTCATGTCTATTTTTCCCCCCTTTTCTCCAGACCTAAATGACATGATGAGTTTTGATTTCCCTCATCATCTCCAGGTGGCATAGTAGACTTGGCAAAGTTGGCTGACATGGGAATTGCTCTTTGGTGGCATTTTTTGTTTACATGATCCTCTAGGTGGTGGTTTCAAATATTTTAATGTTCACCCCTATTTGTGGAAGATTCCCATTTGACTAATATTTTTCAAAAGGGTTGAAACCACCAACCAGTCCTGCATTGAGTCTGATCAAATTATAGCAACTTCCAAAACGTCGTTTTGGGAGCCCCAAAAGGTAGCTCCTTTTGGTAAGGGAAGGAAGGGACCCCGAAATATTTCAGTTCCGCATGGATCAATTGCAATGTCCTTTCAGGGAGTTATCCTGAGTGGCGAAGGACCTGTGCTATGGTATAAACCATGTAGTCAGCACGTGCCGTTTGAGAAACACTGCATCTTCCGCCGTGTCCCGGCGCCGCTGCACTTGACCTTTCACACATGCAGAGTGCCGGAAGGTGTGAAGGTCAACGTATACACCTTTGCAGGCAATGACATTGCAGAGAGCATCTATGGCATTCGCAAGACTCTGACTTGGTATCAGTTGAAGATTGACATTCGTACTGCCTTGACGGCTGGAGGTCTGATCAGTTGAGCTCGTTCATTCCAACTACGTGATGCATCGGGTGCCGAGAGGACACCACAGACCTTTGTGTTCAAGCCTTCGCAGACAAATGACTTGGTGTTGGAGGATGGAGTGCGGCAAAGTGACATTGATGCCAGTACGGCATCAATGTGCCACACACCAGAGGATCAGCCTGTGGAGGGTAAAACCCCCAAAATGGATGGTGAAAATAATGGAAAACCCTACTAAAGTGGATGATTTTTGGGGTAAACCCCACTATTTTCGGAAACATCCATATCAAGGTTGGTGAAAATATTTGCATTGATCTCAGAAAATTCAAACAGACCCCGAGAGAAAAAAAAACGAACACGCTTTTGTACCCGAAAATGCCAATACGCAATAGGACTTCCTTGACCTTGAAAAACTGACCAGGATGTCACAAGATGTAAGCGCTCTGGTCGGATGATTTTGTGAAGCATGAGAATCTTGAAAGGGGTGAGTATTCAACAGGGATTAGAAAAACCAACAAGGTTAGAAACAATGACTAGCCGGTGGTTTTAAAGATTTTTTAGTTTTCACCCCGAAAATTGGGGAAGATGAACCCATTTTGATTCATATTTTTCAGATGGGTGGTTCAACCACCAACCAGATGATGTTTTTTCTTCACCAACTGCTGGTTGATGGTTCAGAAATCCAAGATTCACCCCTTGGCACAAAAAAAAGGTCTCCCATTTTGGCCGGGCTTTTATGCGTCTCAACTCGTTTGCCTGAATTTATGATTTGTCAACAGTAGAGTTAAAGTACCTGGAAAACGGACTATTTAAGATGTATCTCTGTATCTCCTATTGCAAATGGGCGATCTCGAGTGCTATCTTAGTTTAGGCGGGTAGGTAGTGTATGTGGGGGGATGGGCTACACCATCCATCACCATCCTACTCAATGGCACTGCTCTGGTCATCCCAGCTGCTCTAACGATTCTTGATATTCTTGATACTACTCAGTCCGGGTGATGCTAGTGAATGATGCAGGTCTTGTATGAAACTGAGTGATTTGTCTTTGAATTTTCAAGGTCTGTTTTGGGATGAAGTCTTTGATGGACATCTAGTTGTAGGAACATAAAGTTGACCGTTTCCCCTCACCCATTTTCTGCGTTTGCCACAAAAATTTGGCAGAAAACACGCACACCGAGGATGTGTATAGTGTCAACCAAGAGAATACTCCCATGGGTTCAATTTTCATCTCAACAGAGGTCCGGTGTTGTTTTTGTTGAGGGTTTGGTGGTTGGAACGTTTGGATGCCAGTCAGTTTGAGACCGAACCGCTTATGGTGATGTTTCTATGGAGCATGGGTTTTTTGATACCTGTTTTGTTTTAAAATGAGGCTGCATGGTGAATATAAGATGGAAAATGACTCATGTAGTTTGTTTCTTTCTTATATATATATATATATATATGAGAGTTGAGCAAAAGGTCCATGAAAGGGGTTTCCTTTGCGTAAGCCTTTGGGTATGCAAGTAACAGTCTCGGCTAAAGTTTTTTTCTGAAGTGGCGAAAGTATTTTTTTTTCTGGCTAAAGTTTTGGCGAAAGTTCATGTACATATATGTCTAAATTGCATGGTAGATATTTGTACTTAGTGTTTATTTTGTATATATGTATCATTTTGTAAAAACTATTGGGGGATTTTTCGCGAAAGTTTGGCGAAAGTTTTGCTAAAGCCTTGGCGAAAGACGACCTTCATTTGAAGGCTAGGTGGCCTAAACTGTGGACTTGTTGTGTCAGAACTGACCGATGAAGGTGAGCAAGGACCAACATCTTAAAGCAGAACGTAAATGTTTAAGTGCAGCTGCCGCAGAATGAAGTGTGACGAGGGATCAGACGCCTGGAACAATTTGAGGATATCACACAT
>DF239327.1:92335-123219 GCA_000507305.1 Breviolum minutum Mf 1.05b.01 | reverse complement strand
AAATAATTTTTTTTGGCGAAGATGACGTTTTCCAGATGAAAGAATTTAGAACAACCCTCATATATTATATATATTATATATAGCTATGATTACATGTTTGTACCAGGGGGTCAAGTACCTCATACAGGTCAGCTTCAGGTAGATTCCAAATACTCGTGGCTTCTCCGAAATCATGAGTCACCCCAAATCATCCCCTTCATCATGACATCACTCAACGTCCATGGTTCAAATTTCCACGGGAAGAGGGATAAACTCACACTCACGCCCAATGGTTATGACATCGGAAGCCTCTAGGATGGAGGGTGTTGAAAATAAGGTTTTGTACGGTTTGAAAAATTTGATTTTAGATATGAATCTTTGATACGTTTTTTTTCCCATGATTTTGGTCTAATTCTATTCAATAGCCAGCAACTCGAGGTTCCTTAAATGATCATGTGGATTCTACCCCCAGCTGGATCGGTAAAAGGTTACCAATATCCTCCCGAAAACTAACAGCAAATGACCCTGAAAATAGGCAGAATCCCCAAAAGGAAGGACTATGTTAGTTGCAGGGAGTGTAAGAATCTCAGAAGATGAAGGAAGATTGGTCCATCTTGGATTTTTTGCAACTCACAGGGAGGTTGTTTTGCAAAATGAAATATGCCGAAGTGCTGTTGATGGAAGAAATCCAGCTAACCACTTGGTAGGTAGTTCATCCCATTATTTTGCAAGGATTTATACATCCCAGGTGGTGCAGCATTTCTTCAACAGTATGATCAAATATTTCCTGGGCACACCTTGGAAATGAAAATTTTCTTTCAAAAAAAAAGACGAAGAATTCTGAAACGTTTTGGCGTTTTCCACCCATGAGCTTTTCGCACCAAATAACACTTGATGGAACTGATTGCGTACCTTTTGAGTCAGAAGGAAACCTATTCCAAGAGTTCAACCTTAATGACTCCTTGCTTTTTTATGTTTGGTGCTTATGTTTGTCCTTGGGGGAAACTCCTGATTGGGTTTCCGGGGAGGCCTCACTCGAGACTAGGGACTAGAATTTTGAATAACCACCAAGCAGCCAAGGGACATCTTTTGGGAAGCCTTCACTGAACACCATCCAATGATTTTTGTAAGAATAATCCTATTTATGAAGTGATTAGTGATAAGTCCCCTAACTATAAGTTATGTCTATACTTAAAATGGTTTTTTTTTAGCCTTAACTAAGCACTCACCAAGTGGTGTGATCCTCCAGGTAGCCCAATTCAATTCATTGATGCTTTGCCGGTTGAGATGGTTTACTTGGGGGGGTCTTAGGCTCCAAGACGGGCTGGCAAAAATGCCAATGCAGCATGCCTCAAATGGTGTTACAAATTCGAGTAGTAACCAATGCGGAAGGAAGCTGGTGGTTTCAAAGCCTCTTTGTTTTTTTTCAATATGTACCTCGAACTTACTTAATTTGGCAAGCATAGTTTTCAGATGGGTTCAACCACCACTTAGAAATAACATTCAACGCAATATCATTTTCTTCAGAAAAGCGTTTCGTAATAAAACATCTTCGTTAAACATGTTCTCTTATTGTATCAGTCTCAGATATTTCAGATATATGAATGTTTTAGTATTGATCTGTTTTTCCCATGTGATAGTACTTAAAGTATATTATTTATGATTCATGCATATAGATATATGTATACTGCATATATTTACACTGCATCTATATATAGAGAGTTATTTTTATGTTTAGATCATTTGTATATACAATAAATGTACACATATTGAGTTTCCAAAGACACATCAGTGGAAACTCCAGCGCGCCGGTTCGGTGGCAAGAAACCAGGCCACCTTGGCCGAGAAGGGTCGCGTCGTGAACCGACGCTTTCCTGTATGGCCTATGCCAGGTGCCGTGCTGTTGTTGTTGTTGTTGTTGTTGTTGTTGTTGGTGGTGGTGGTGGTGGTGGTGGTGGTGGTGGTGGTGGTGGTGGTTGTGGTGGTGGTGGTCATTTTCAAGGTGGCGTCATCGAACTATATATTGTTTAGGACGTTGTTTTTTTTTGTTGGCTGTTTGTACTTTGCTGTTCAAAATCAAGTTTCATTGGGTTTTTTGCTGTTGCTCCCACAATTAAGATCATGAAGTCTACTCGCAAGAGAACCTTGAGTCTGTTGACATTTTTCGGCCTCAGACATCAACGGAGATGGTGGTCGAATTTGGCATGAATGCTACCAAGAGCAGGTGCAGGGGGTTTGGACCGCCAACGATTTCTGGCGGTGCAAGAAATGGAAACACGGGGAAGTCCAAATACATTTTTTTCACAAGCTGGTCTACGAACCACCATTTTATAATAAGATTTGTCAGGGTGATTATTATCATCATCCAAATCCTTGTGGCAACGATTTCCAGGGGAAACGTCAATCGAGAAATTCATGCCCTCAAGCCCTCAAGAGATAGCGGAGATAGCTGCCAGCTTATGAAACCTCACCCTTCCAGCTCCTGAAAATCAATGGTTGGAAGAGAAAACTTCCTTTTGGGGCCCGGCCTAATTTTTCAAGGCTTATGTTAGTTTTAGGAAGGGTATGGCATCAGGGGAATGACTTTGGAAATGACTCGGAAAGGAAATGACTTCGTTGCTTCAGTTTTGGGAATCAAGTCGTCGTGGGGTGGGGCTTTGCCTCCTTGCTTTCACCCGTACTTGGAGGATTGTGATGTTTTCTTAGGTCAATTCTATTGGAAAATGGTTGGAATATTCCATGCTATAGGATCAAAATTGTTTACCCTAGGCTTTCAGTCAGGAGGTATGACTGGAAGACTAGGGATAGCAAAACCACCAGTCCCTTGGATCCGACAAACGATGGCATTTTCTCATGTGCCACATTTTTTGCCATGCAGGGTTAAACAACACTTTGCGGGGTTTCATGTTGATTTCAAATGACGGGAAGACCGTATTAATTATTAATTAACATGTACCAACGAATACAAGGCGAGGCCCCTACCAGTTTTTGGTAGGGGCCCATAGCTCCACTTATGGGGGCGCAATAACACCAGTTTCCCATTCTTTGTTTTGGCCATTTGTAAGGGTTATCTCGCTTCATTCGTAGCTGATGACGGGGCCCTGATATTTTGGGACACGAAAACATCCACCAGAATTGAACGCCCGAGGTTGAAAGATGCACTGCACAGATTCTAACTTACCTAATATCTGCCGAATGGGACAGGAGTATTTACCCACATCACATCTACCATATGATTTGAGCCATTCGTATATAGGTAAATATTCCAGTCGAATTTGGAGCATATGGGATAATGTACCATGTTTTTCCGCATTGACCATGATTTGTTTCACTCTCATGGAGCATTTTGAGGTTATGTGATAGACATGGTTTGACATGGCAAGTCTCAGGGGCTTTTCCGGATTGCTTTTTGGAATGTAACCCTAGGCTTCCAAGCACCAAACGTGAAGAGGTGTTTGGGTCTCCAAAACATACCATCCAAACACCGTGAAAACTTCAGGATGTATGGGAAGACTTGGGTAACACTAACTAATCTATCTAAGAAGTCTGAACCCGCAGGGGGCCACAGTTTTTTACCCCGAAAGGCTTTAGATTGTAGATTGTTGTTCACTTCTTATTTTTCCATATAAACATTCCCAGACATTGAATGTATGGTCTACGTGCCTACATTTACCATAAATTTAGGTCACATCTATAGGGATCGATACACCACACATTGAGCATTTGGGTTTGGCAAATGCCACAACCCACGGGCCTGAAGCCCCCCGAAATCAATGGCATGTGCCAGGGAAAGAGCATCGGCTACCAGGAACTCAACCGCGACGATTCTTTGACTCGATGTTAATCTGTGTGGTGGTTTCATTGTTTTTTTTCTTTCGCCCCTATTTGGGGAAGATTCCCATTTTGACTAATATTTTTCAAAGGGGTTGAAACCACCAACAAGTAATTTTTCGAAGACTTTTTCACGTTTTCTTTTTGGCCGGAAGAAGACATATGTCTACACGTGTTTACAAGTAAAGTGACAAAACCAGACAATCGAAGAACAAGAAGACAATCATAATAAGAAGTTTGGAACGTTTCTTTCCCTTTTTATCAAATATTTGGGAAACACGTTGTTTTTTCTCAACTACTCATTTTATTCAAACAGGGGTAAACAAAGACTCAAAAATTCAGGTTGTAAATCCGTTGGGGCTCTGTTGGGGTTCCCCGCCATGAATTGAGCGAAGACATTGCATATGGATGATAACAAATTGGACAAGCAACGGCCACTACAATGTGGGACCCTACAAGTTGTAATTGGAGTTATGGGGGGCCCCTATTTCAATGGCCTTAAACATGGGTAACTGAGGTTATAACTTCTGTAAGTGGAGTCGACTTGTAACTGGAGGGGCCCACCTTATAGGTATGTTATCAAAAATATACGAATCATTTTGTACACACAAAAATCTAGGTGGTGGTTTCAATTCTTTTTTTATGTTCATCCCCATTTGCGGAAGATTTCCAATTTGACTCATATTTTTCAAATGGGTTGAAACTACCAACTAGAAAATTCAGATGAGATATAGATAATGATAGGTTCCTTAACGATATAGAAAGGAACACCGAGAGCATCAATGCTTCAGTTGAACACCTTGGTCCCGAGCGTCCCGAGCATGGACAGCAACCGCGTGGGGATGGGTGCACTTTTTGGCGTTTCAAAGACAACTCTCTCAGCAATGGATATGTCGACAGACCAAACCTTATCTAGGTGGTGGTTTCACATATTTTTTATTTTCACTTCTACCTGGGGAAATGATCCAAATTGACTAATATTTTTCAAATGGGTTGAAACCACCAACTAGTTATGGCTTATGTGGAATTGGGTATACCAACTGGAGAAGCTGAAGTTGCTTCCGGACTTGGAAGCTGGCATTTTCACAAAAATTGGCACGTGACCTGAAGATTTCTCTTGAAGATTTTGGGGGGCGGTCAAACAAAAGGTGGTAAACGGATTCCCAACTGTCATGGTGCTTTGCATTTTTTTTTGGTTCGATGTGTTGAAAAGGCACTTTCTTTGGGGGTCCCTCCCCTGATGAGTTTCAAATAATGGGTGTCCTGAAAAAAACAATGGTAAAGATCTCCAACAGGTGCCTTTGGACCCCAAAACCATGAAAAATGAAGGTTTTAAGCCCCCATATATGGGTTATAACCCCTAAAAATGAAGGTTGTGGGTTCCCATGGTGGCTATTATATATCCGGATTTCAGACATCAACCAGTATTACCCACCCACCACCTGGATCACCGGTCCCTTTCGGTCCCGGTCGCCATACCCGTGCCGGACCCAGACTCTCTGGCATGGTGCTTTAGATGGCTTCGGAGGATTGCCGTTTTCAGAAACTTGGGCGCAACAAAGAAGTTCAAGGTTTGCCATTAAACGGGTTATCCCGGTATCCCTGCATGGTATGTTCACCTGCTAAGTTACCATAATAAAGATCAACCATAGATATTGGTAACTAATGTACCTATAGTTACTATTTTATCATCCAAATCATCCCAAGATGTAGGTAAACAATCCTACCTAATCACTAATTTCGAATCAAGAATCAACCATAGAAATGTAGGCAAATATACCAGTCCCATGCCATCCTATAGTTTTTTTTTGCCAAAAAAACATCATTGAAAACTCCGAGTTTCAAGAAGCACGTTTCCCACAATTTAATTTCTTCAGTTCTTGAGGGACAAAGCGTGAACATCATGAAGATGAAGAAACTGTTTTTTTTTCAGACGTGTTTTCGCGGACCTGTTTTTAAATGAAGTTTCACAAAGCATTTTGTATCAGGCCATCAAAACTTGAATGGGACCTTACCAACGGACCGCTAAGTAAGTTGCAAGAGCTATTAGATACTCAGGTTGAGGGGTCTGTTCAGTGGGTCCTGTTGGAGATTTTTTTGGAAATCAGTCTCAATTGGGGGAAGATGCTTTGACTCATTTTTTTTCAGATTGATCGGTTCCTTTTCCCGACCTGGCTATCGAAAAAACATGATGAGACATCTGAACCCAAGTTTGCGTGGGTAGGAGACTCACCACCGTGGGTCCCAAATGGACTGTTAATGGAAGAAATCCTGCACCACCTCGGATGAATAAAACCCTGTAAAGAAGGTGTTTAATAATGGGATAAACTACCTATCAAGTGGTCCTGGATTTCTTCCATCAACAGGATGGAAGTCATATATCAGAGAGTTTTTTCTCGTGACTTCTCATGACCGATGGATGTTCAAGTGAGCAATGAAACAAGGGACCCTGGTTGTGTGTTTCGTGTTTATAGGACATGGGGCCCCTTATGGCCGAAAATCAGTGGGTTTCACTCGGGGTTATGTCACCCTACTTGTAGGGGTTAAATCACTCCACTTGTAGCTGGCTTTTGGGCCCACCTTGTATGAATGCTGTGAAGCTAAAGTTATAATCTTGACATCGTTTTTTCTTGAGTTCATTGGATATCTCAGCGAAGAGGATCCGCAGTTTCCAAGGGTGTGTTCTTGCAAAAAATCAATGAAATTGAAAAAAAAATGAAAAAACACATGAAACGACACCTTACTTAGAATGAAACAACAGACCTCCTAAAGGATAGCAACAAATCACAAATCTGGAATCTACAAAGAAAACTGTATACACTTCATCATCCCTTCCGAACATATTCCTTGAAAAAACTCTGCCCTGCCGCAAAAAAAAAAAAACCTAAGGATGGACCATTTCAGTATTTTTGGGCTCAGGTGGGCGGGTCCAAAAAAAAAGCACTGGTTCGGGTTCCGGTCTTATCAGGGAAGGTGAGGGATTTTCTCTCCCGTGGCCCCAAATGGTGGGGCGTGCTTATGTGAAACGATTTATATAGTAACCATACCTTGGACCCCAAAACCATGAAAAATGAAGGTTTTACACCCCCAACATATGGGTTATACCCCCTAAAAATGAAGGTTGTGGGTTCTGATGCTATATACTATTTGTATATCTAATATGGGTGTTTCCAAAAATAGGGAAACACCCCAAAATGGACGATTTATTTTATAATGGAAATCCAAAAATTAAAATGGGATGATTTGGGGGGAAAACCCACCATTTTTTGGGGGAAACACCCATATATAGTGATTGGAATGACGTCATGATTCAAGGGGTGTACTTTATTAACTACGGATCTCGTGACCAGCTTCGATGGCCCCCATAACCTGCCACCTTCCCATGCGAGTTTTAAAGGATTCTGGATTGGGTCCCGGGGTCATGCGAAGTGCGTATGGGAATGAGGGTCCCACTATCCCTGGGAGTCCCTGGAAGTCCCTTGAACTTCTGAAGGCTGGAAAAAGATATGTTTTTTTTTTTTCGAAATAAACAACGGTGCTGCAAGGGAGAAACACATGTAAGCAAACAATCTCTTTTTTAGCAAATGTGACTTAGGCATAAAAGGCATGTTTTTCCATTTTTTGTTGAGGGAAAGCGGGCGTAGTGTTTCGAGGTTATCAGGTTACACCAGATCAATCCAACTCCAACTTACCCCTAAAACATACCCCAGACCCAAAAACCACCTGTTACTTACGGTATTCCAGGAGTCGAAAATCGGAAGTTTACACTTTGAATGAAGGTGTGTGTTTTTTCTCAACGTTTTCTTGAAGTTTATGTATGAAATTATGAAACCCATCAAGAGTATCCCAACGAATTACAACGGTCTGATCATTCTAACTGCTTGGCGGGAGTGCATCCACAAAAACGTGCCACCAAGGTGACCCAGTAGGCTTCAGGGCAAACACAACGTTTTGTTAGCGACTGTTTGGCCAAACAATCTGGGTATGACAACTATCCCTAGACATCCAGTCATACCTCCTGAGGTGAACGGTATGTTTTTGGGGGCCCCCCCATCATACCTTCTCTTCAGGAGCTGTGCTGTTTGTATGTTGCTAGGGATATGAACCTCATGAAACTTGTTGAATCTATAAAGGATACACAATATGGGTGTTTCCTTAAATGGTGGTACCCCCAAATCATCCATTTTAATAGGGTTTTCCATTATAAACCATCCATTTTGGGGGTCCCCCTATTTTCGGAAACCCCCATATGGATAAATTGCCCACATGATTCTGGGCAAATTATAAAAACCCTTTACCGCCGGTTGGTCACGTTAAATGGTGGTGAAAAGTAAGGGAATCCGCCCAAAATCCCCGAAACATTCAGGTTTAAACGGTTTAGGAATTATACTAATTTGCCCAGATGATTGAAAAAAATCCATGGTGTTCCCTTTTCGATGATCAATAAAGACTTACACCCCTGAAAACTAACATGACATTGGAAAATCACAACTTTCAATATAGGATATATAGTATACATTTTCTAAATGGCGGATGTTTCATTGTCATGTTAGTTTTCGGGGGGGGGGGGGGGGTAGTATCCAAAAATCGTGGCTCACCAACCAATCCGTAAAAAAATGAAGACCAGGTTGGCCCCGGAAGAAAAAAGAACAGTGATAAGGTTTGAGTTATAAGCCCCTTACAAATGGCCGAAAATAAACAATATAAACAAGTTTCACTGGGGTTATAATGGGTCCCCATGTCCCTCCATTTATAACTGGTGACTGGTTCCACCCAGCCTAAACCTTTTTCTGACTCAATTCTTGGGAAATACATCTCCTCGGCAAAGATCCATCCGCATGGCTAGGATCGCTTGCAAATCTTCCGCCATTACATGGGAGAGCAAGCGCCGTTGATTGCAAATGGGGGGGGGGGGGGCGAACGGAACGGAAGGTGTATTGCTTTTTGAGTAAAAATCATTGCCATAGGATCCATGTTTTTTGGTTTATCCTCCTGAGAACTAAGCTATACTGAATCACCTGGAGTTGGTGGTTTCAAACACTTATTATTTTCACCCCTACCTGGGGAGATGATCCAATTTGACTAGTAGTTTTCAAATCGGGTTGAAACCACCAACCCTACAGATGCAAAGCAAATGTCACCTGAGACAATTTCAGGGTGCATGAATTTCGTTACCGTAGGGTCGTTTTTTACTCAGATTTGGTGATTCAAACTATGTCCAAAAACTTCCCCCCTCCTTCATTGTTCAAGACTTCCTGGTATAAAGTTCGACAATCTCCACAAGACGAATGCGCCAAATGTTGCATGTGTTTTTTTCATTTCAACTTTCAACTAATCGTAACTTGATGGTTTGGGGCCCGGTGGTTTGGGATTGGAATCGGGGTAGTTCCCTTTCACAAGGGGATCCCCGGAATCCAAACCACCAGGCCCCAAACCACCCATTAATCATTAACCATTAACTGAACTAACTTATCTAACAAGTATTAGTGCTTAAATTTGACATTTTTCATGGAAACCGGGTAGTGTAATCGCCTGAAATCCAACATACTTGTAGATACTCAAAATGACGCCATGTTTGAAAGGAAATATATACATGTTCCAAACCATCATTTTTGGTATCTATCTTAGATTTGGGGAGGGTATAGTTCAATGTCGTATATACCCTAAACAACCAGTTTTTTTTCATTTCGACTTCACCAAAACCTGAGATTCCCCTGTCGAACATGACCCTGCCCACTTCCGACGCTTGGCTCGTGAAGTGAAGACATGGTGGTTGAAACTCAACGGATCGGGTGTCCCGCTGGAAGTGATCGTATCGATCCGTTAGTAAATTTGTTCATGTCCACTATTTATTGAACTTACAACTTACAAACCTATACTTATATAGGGGTGATTTTTTCCATTTCTATTCTCAGATAATGTACTTATAATTTATTTTCCACTATCATTCTCAGAAGGTGAGCCAGGATCCCTAGGGATGGCCTTTTTTTGTGAAGCACTGAGAATCCTATCTGAAAATATCTGAAAAATCCAAACGTTTTGATTCTTCAGCACCTTCCAGTCCATTCGTTGCCATTGACTGACAATCCCTAATTAGATGGTGAATTGACACCTTGTAATAGAACTATTTTGGCGCCCAACATGAAAGGTCCACCCCGGTAGGTCGCAAGAGATTTTTCCTGGTGAAGACAAGGGGCTGGTGTGAACTTAGACGAATCTTTGGATCTTCGATTTGGTTTGTGATTTGTGTGAAGGAATGTTTGGAACATCAATATGCCTTGAAACCACAACAGGGGGTGGTTAACAAGTACTATAGTTACTAGGGTGTCTGGCTGGAAGTGATCGTCACTCGTTAGTCAGTTGGATTAGTTCACCTATTGACTGGACATACACAACCCTCTTAGAAGGATGAAACAATCCATTTACTACTTAGTTTATAACTAAGTACCAGCAGGACATCCCAGTACACCACCCAAAAAACATCAAAAAACTAACCTTTTTGTTGACCCTCAGATTTTTCACCCCCAAAAACGAACACGGGAAAATATGCAGCAATGTCCAAATCTCCAGGTTTGTGTTTTTTTCGAGTTTTTCCGAATGGTCGTACATATAGAGTTTCCATCCCAGACACAACCAAATAGTATGATGTATCTACCAACTAATTTACCAATTACAACATCAACCTCAGATGGCGTTCCCATGACGGATCCATGGGATTGGTATATTTATCTGCATTAAAACACCTGTTTCTACAGTTGATTTTTTGTGTTTGTTGGTAAATCTTCCTTTCACGGACTGGACCTGGGATCTTGTACCGTGAAGTCGTTTTTTGCATTCAGCCAGTATCACATCAATGGCCGGTACGAGGGGACAGGCCCCGGATCCAGATCAATGGCCTTTTAAATAGGTCACTGGGGATATTTATAGGGGCCCCATGTCAGGAAGCATTTAATTTATAACTGGTTGGAACCGGGGCACACCTTGTTTTCCACAAAATTGTTGGTGATGAAGTTTGATACCATGAAACCAATATTGGAAGAAAAAAAACATGTCATTCCCTAAGATTCCTGACCCCTCAATCCAGTGGTTATTTTGAGGACCCCAACACCACTGCCTCAGACAGTTTCATTCATCCCTTCCATTAGAGTGTCCTTGGGGATTCTTCGGCTTCTGAAAAAATTGCTGCAGGGATCAAGGATTCGATTTGTCAAAATGCGGCGAGGTTGTGAAACTGCTCAAAGGAGTGCAAACGAAAACAATTGGGTGGAAATCGCACAAATTTATGGTGAAATCCCAGATTTTACTCAATTGAGTCGGTTATGTTTTTTGATTTTAAAACAATGAACCCTGTTAACAGACATGCCCCTGAAAACGAACATGACAATGGAAACATCACCATTTTAAGAAGGAGATACATCTTTAAATGGTTGGTTTCCCATGGTTTTCCAGTGTTTTTTGTGGTTGTTTTCCAGGGTGTATGTTTCCGAAGGTGAAGAAACTTCGAAGTTTCTTCCAGCTAGCAATTGATCCTCTTTTCTCCTCACACCATTGAACAAATTCTAGTCTTCCCTAAGAATCCTTGGGATGTCATGGGGTGTCAAAAACACCTGTTTTAAGGGTTTAGGGGTGTCATTAGGAGGGTCTGGTGTTTCCATAGGAGGGGTCAGGATTCTTAGGGTTCTTAATATCTCCTGATGAGGTTTGATGTTTGGATGCTATCTTTTTGGGGGCCCCCACGGGTCCCGTCATGACACCTCCTCACCTTTGGTCTTTGGAAGCCTATAGAGGGAAACCCAAAAACCTCATTTTGTATCACCGAACTTCACCAACATCAACCTCCAAGCTTGGATGCCGAGGTCTTACCGACTGGTATGTCATCGCCAAACTTCGTCACAGCGTTCAGCTGGAGGGAATACAGCTATTTGCTCAGCAGCACTGCTAACACAGGCAGCACCAGATTTTTTTTGTGGAGCGACAGTGTGGTTACCGTGGTGGCAAAGACCGCTTTGAAGTATGGTCAAGGAGGTAAAAACTGTCAGTTTCTTACCCGGCCTAGAGATTTTGTTGAAGTACACCTTTCATATTATTGCGAACCGCTGGTTTTCCAACAGAAGGGAGCGATTTTGCAGAGCGATTCGGGTTTCTCAAGCCCATCCCAAAGCATAATATCGGGAAAAATTTGGATCGATTTGGGCCCAGGTTTCGTGTTGCTAAAAAAACACGTCAGAAGATGGTGATTCACAAGTTTTTTGGAAATAAGTTGGAACCCCGAACCTGGGGGTTAGATCCAAGAAATAAAGATAACAATTCCTGGAAAACATAGGAGTTCGTACCATTCATTTTTTAAGGCGACTGGAAAATGCTGTTTTTTTTTGCAGCGCTTTTAGTTGATGGAAATTAACCTCGCAACAACTGTTTTCGATTTTTTGCGCATGCTTCACTTACCACGCCTGGCTTTGAAACGCTCCAGGCGTGCTGCTGCGCTTTCACGAGAGCTTCCAGCCATCGGAGGTGGTTTTGGTGAAGTGTCGCTCCTTTAGAAATAGGGAATCTGTTTAACACCTACACTTGCATCCCCCGGGAAAAATACTGGATGGTGGTTTCAAATATTTTTTATTTTCACCCCGAAATTTGGGGAAGATGAAGCCATTTTGACGATCATATTTTTGGGAGGGGTTGAAACCACCAACCAGATTAGCAATACACCGAGTATTTCAATATTATAGGGGAGTGTGATGATAAACCCAGTAGGAGTTTATAATCCCATTACATGGATTCCGTTGATTATTAAGGATGAAATGACCATCTCCAATATACCACCCCCTGAAAATGAAGATTGATTACACCTGCGAGGTGGGCCCTGGAAAACCGGTTCTAAATGGAGCTATAACTCTAAATTTTAAATGGCCGAAAATAAATGCGCTTGCCATGAGGTTATTTCACCTCTACAAGTGGAGTTATTTCACCATCTTTATCACTGGATCCGGGGCCCACTCACCTTGTGAAAATCATTCAATTTGAAAATTATTGAAAAGGAACATGAACCAACCTCCATCCAGCATCAGTTTTGGTTTCCATGAGATTTTAAATTTGGCCAGATCCAGACACTCAATGTATGGTGTATTTACCTACATTTACCATATAAACATTGACCAAATGTAGGTAAATATACCATACATTGAGCATCTGGAAGAGTCGATTGACGGATCCATGGATATTGTAGAATATCTATGCACCACCGCCACCACCACCACCACCACCACCAACAACAACAACAACAACAACAAGAACAACAACAACAACAACGACAACAACGACAACAACAACAACAACAACAGCAACAACAACAACAACAACAACAACAGACCTCAACCGGTTCTCAAAAGAACACACATATTCACTACATTTCACCACATTCGCGCATCAACAGGTGGCCACATTGGATTTGACCAGCGTCTCTACCAGCTTAGTGGATTTTACGTCTGCTTTCACTCATGGCAGTGACGCATATTTGGTACCTTTGCTACACAATAAAGCTCAGGTGGTTGTGGGTTGAGGGTTTAGAAGGTTTAGGGTTGAGGGTTGGGGTTGAGGGGTTCGTGTGCAGACCTGTGGGTGTAAGAGATTCGAAGTTGGTGTGAACCACAAACCTTCCACTTGGTGATGATTGGATGATGAACTGCTGGAAAAATTTGCCTTGCCAAGAACTCGCCTTGGTAGTTATGGAGGGGAGCGATAGCAAAATGAAAAGATAGCCCCTGAAAAGTACTGGTTGGTGGGAGTTAAGGAGAGCTAGTAGAAGGCAAAGCAAGATTTGGGGGAAGATGATGGATCCAATTTGACGTTGCGCATTATTTTCAATTGGGCCGAAGCAATTAAATGTTTTAAATAAATGAGATTTGGCTGTTTTTATTTTTTTTCTCCTGCGTAACGTAATGCAAAGTATACACGAAAGGAGTCAACATATGATGCGTGGCAAACATGGATGGTGATGAAGATGATGAACAGACCATCTTTGATCATGCCGTTGAAACGTGAAAGATCACCATACCCTTGAATGAAATATCATCAATACCCTTGATCATACCCCTATGATCACTCACCAAGACAAACAAAAACCTCACAAATCAAAGAAAATGAACATTAAAAAGTCACCGTTCCTGTTTGGATCCCTCCAGTTTCCCAATAGGAAATATATATCTACTAGGAATTCATGACTATACCTCCCTAGTTTTCCAAGTACCTCCTGATGTTTGGTGCTTTGGGTATGTTTTTCGGGTCCAGTCATACCTGCTCATAAGGTGTTTGGAAGCCCAGGGCCTAGTGAAGACCAGCACCAAAACCAAAAAATTGGAAATGATTTTCACAAGTTGCATTTGTTTCCAGGCATTTTTGTTGCGTTTTAACCATGGGATTCATCACCATGCAACTCACCACGCAGGGGCCCCATGTCCTTCGTTTCAACCCATGTGGGGCGTGCCCCCCCTTGTGAACGAGGTTCCTGGGCCCAACGGAGGCATTTTACCACGCATTGATCTCCAAACGTTCCAAGTCTCCGGTGCCTTTGGGGTGAAAAAAACAACAACGAAAAAAAAACATCCGTTGGCTTGCAACATGATAAAGCCTTCAATTGAAAAATGGCGAAACATGATAAACCCTTACTTAATCCTGACCTACGACAGCTGAATGGAACCAATCAATAAAAGATGATCAAGTACATATACCTTTTCTTGGAGGATGGTGAGTGAAAACGTGAAATGTTTAACCTCTTTGGTCTCGGTGGTGATTTAGAAAAACCACGGCCAGATTTTGAGGTTTTTCCTTTTCGATTGTTACGAATGAGTCAAAAAGTAAGTGCGTTTAAAAGTCGGATCTAATGTGTTACTACCCTAAGAATCCTCAGGATGTCATGGGGTGTCAAAAACACCTGTTTTAAGGCCCCAGGGGTGTCACTGGGAGGGTCTGGTGTTTCCATAGGAGGGGTCAGGATTCTTAGGGTAAGGTGATTTTATATTTGTTTGTTATTGGGGAGCGGCGGGGTTTGGATCTTTATTGGTAGTTTTAAGAGGTACACTTCAAGGTTTGTATGATTTGAGTCATGTGAGTTAATTGACTCGACTTGATTTGTACGTTCTTTTTCTTGAAACCAAGTGGCGACAGGATATTGATCCCTGGATGTTGAGGAATGCTCACCTCACACGAGGTGGTGCTTTCATATATATATATATATATTTCATGTTCATCCTTACCTTGGGGAAATTGATCCAATTTGACATACATTTTTTCAGATGGGTTGAAATCACCAACGTTGGAAAATGAAGACTCCGGAAAAAAGAAAACAACTAAGAGAGCAATCAACCGTAGCATTCCTAGGAAATATATATATATATATGCAAATCTACGACTACACATGGGTGGATTTCTTTCATGGAATAGAGTACCCCAGGGTAGGTCCTTAGGAAGAAAAGTTGTGCAGCTTTCATTTCCACTGCTACATCTATGCACGTGCAGCATTACCATGACGGGACGTTGACACTTGAAGATGGTAATCGGTGGAAACACCACAATTTGAGACCAAAACCAAACACAGGCAACGTGTCATTTGTTTGAACACCCTTCACTAAAAGAAGATTGTATTGTTATTTTGAAGGAACAATTCAAAATCTTCAAATCGATATTTCTGAAGAAATTTGTGAGAGACAGGTACACCATCATACCCTCCCCTCCCAGCAGTTAAAACTTCCCCAATCTCGACATTGATCATCATAGGTCTAGGTGGTCGGTTCAATTTGTTTGCATTTTCACCCCTACTTGGGGAAATGATCCAATTTGACTAATATTTTTCAAATGGGTTGAAACCACCAGCTAGTAGGTCAATTGAATCTCCTGAACATTGATGCTGACTACAAGGCGGGCGGCGGGCAGGTTTTTCTTCCATTTTTTTTTCTGCTTGCCGTTTGCCCACTCAAGGCATATCAAGAAGTGGAAACTTAACACCCTGGAAAATTAACATGTTGAAGTTTAGATGATTATCCTTTTCATTTTGGTGTGCTTTTTTGGTTCCAGCCATAAATTTTCAGGAGTGTATATTGGGGGTGGTCTATTCACCCTTGATAGGGAATCCTTATGATGGGTCTATAGACCCCTACAAAGTAAACATGACCCTCCCCCCTTATATTGAAACAATGGGTGTATTGTTGTGTAAGATGAAGCGTCATTGTGATTAGTTCTCCAGGTCCGGTTAGCCAATTTCAGTTACAAACTAGGCCCCCGTCACCAGTTATAAGTAGGAATATAGCTGCACTCATGGGGTTATAGCGCCAGTTAAGGCCATTGATAGGAGTTAAAACTCCATTGATAACGATCGCCGGGGCCAGCTTTGTATGCGATTTTCAGAATGGACGTGCCATGTTGACAATCCTAATAGAGAAAATGGAGAAACATCTTTGGCCAACAAAAAAACGTTCCAAACATCTCCAGCTTGGTTTTTGCTGTTGATTTGTTTTGGTGTTTTTTTTTGAAATTGAGAAACATGTTTGGGAGAAAGATATCAATCCCTACATCATCCTACATCTCCATTTTTGTATGTTGAGTTGTTTTGTTTTTTTGGAAATCTGGTAAAGCCCATTTCATTGAATAGCAACAATTCACGGCTACATGTATTTGCCCCATTCTTGGAGCATATGAATGCCGTGCCGTTACTTGGATTTGGATGGATCTTTTTGGCTGGAAAGAAGAAACCTATCCTAGGATTATGTTTGTTGATGGTGAGTCTTGATAGAATCAGGTTTTGGTAGGAGTTTTTTTGGGAGCGTGTTTACAAGTCAAGTATCTTTTTCCGGCCCCTAAAAGGGGTTACCACATCACCTGCAGCACGTCAAGTCATTATTGTCGCCATTTTCTCTGCCGATCAATTTCCTAGTACCCCTAGTCTTCCAGTCATACCATACCTCCTGAGGTTTTCACGGTGTTTGGATGCTATGTTTTTGGGGGTCCCCCCAGTCATGACACCTCCTCACCTTTGGTGTTTTGGAACCCTAGGGTACTGTATCCATCACATATCATGGTGCCAGGACTTTGTTGCCGGCGTCTCCATGGGAGATTATGGAGTATTGGTGCCAAAGCGGAACAAATTGGTCTGGGATGCCCGGCAACAAGTGAAAACCATGTCGGAAAACCCCAAGATGATCTTCTAGGTGGTGGTAACTCAAACATTTTTGGAATTTTCACCCTGAAACTTGGGGAAAAAAAATCCAATTTGACTATATGATATTTTTCAGATGGGTTGAAACTTTGAAACCACCAACTAGTCTTAGAGGTTGTGCCAGAAACGGCCCGTTTTTTTTTCTCATGCTATATATGTATGAAAAAACGGTGGTGGTTTGGAAGCTTCCGGGAAAGCTTTCAATCCCATAGATGGCCTGAACACTTGGCTTGGTAAATTTGTTTAGTTTTCCAATCAGTTTCAATCATCAAACCTGCACCATCAAACCTGCACCCATCCAACCTCATCATTCATGAACTTCATCCATTGATAATCATGAGGTTTGCATCTCCCTCAACATCGATGATCATGACCCCCACCATTTATTCCATTGCAACTGGCATATATGCATATCATACGGCTTGATTTTATGTATACCCTTATCTAATCATTTGCGGCTCCGCTTGGTTGTTGCAAGCTAAGCATACAAGCAAATACAGCTTACTTTTCATGGTACTGGATGGGCCAGAAATCGGCCTCGGCCGGCTCTACACTGGGATTTTCACTGCTGGGTAGTGAGTAGATCCATGCATTTTTCCTCTATTTTTGGCCATGTCTAAGCCCTGGAAGTCCAAAGACCATAAAATCAATACGTCTTTTACAAAAGACCCATGATTTTTTAGTAGGGGATTTATTAAAATTAACCATTTTTTAGGCGACTATTTTTTTTTCTATGGAGTAGTTTGACAAACCCAGGGGCCCAATGGTTTGTCATTAAAAAAGACTCCACTCCAAACAACGCCCAAAAAAACCCAAACTTTCTGACCTCCTCAGGTCAGGGTGAAGCTGTCCGATTTCACCACTTCGGTGTTGGATTTCACCAGCTTCACACGACTTCGTAATTTCCAAGCTGCCTTTAAAGGCCGGGGGTGGTGAACTGGAAGGATGTCGTCCTTGGGACGGGTTTGTTAGGGATATCAATGGGTAGTGGGTTATAACCTAAAAATACTCCATTTATAGGTGAAATAACCCATTTACTAATAGTTGGGTGATTGGTGATTGGATATCGCAGGAACTTAGTAAATAGTTGGGATCAATGGCTTATTTCACCTATTTGGCATAAACATCAACCATTCATGTGGGTAAATATACTATACATGGATGGTCAATATGTTAGGATTCCTATGGGTTAGTTCACCTACTTACTGTGATATATTGAAGTTGAAATCACCACTGTATCACCACTGTACCTGACTATCCTTTGATATACTAACTTCCGTCCCGGGGCATCGAAGTTGGGTTTTGCCCACGGGGAGGAGTTATTTTTCCCCTCAAAAAAAAGGGCCATCCAAACAATTGGCCATTCCAAGAGGTGTTGTTCAACCGTGACCAACCTTTGGCGCCCGGTTGAATTTTTTGAGTGACCTGAAATCAATCAAGGACAAACATTTTTCTCCAACCTTTGGGGGATCAAAGTAAAAGGTCACAAGATTGAATCATTTTTGGTGGCCTGGTGGTTATTTTCGGCTGAATTTTATAATATGGATGTTTCCAAAAATAGGGGTACCCCAAAATGGATGGTTTATAATGGAAGCCCTTATTAAAATGGATGATTTCGGGGTATCCCTATTTTTGGAAACACCCATATACTTTCTCAGGTTGAATGGTGTTTGACAGGTATGCTGTTTGAGTATCCAAATACCAAAGCTCAGGAGGTCTTTGGCTGTCTAGGGTATGAGATCTCGTCCATGTCATTGAGATTGGAACTAAAAGGTGATGGCAATTGTGTTTTATGGACCAATGCGAGATATCGAATCCTCGAAAACTGATCAGAGTTCTGTCTATAGATTATCCTAGATGGTCAAAACTAGATGTCATTTATCACTTTAACTACCGTATAGTCCGTATAGTAATTTTTCATTTTGGTGTATCAGTTGAACTACCCACTGGGATTTTCTGAAAGAACATTCATGCGAATCTATACCCAGCCAATGAAACGTTTCCTGGAAATAGGCCTTCTTAGGGGATTATGAAGGGACAATGATGGTTAATTGATAACCCCTTAATAAGGTTTTATTTTCAGGTACCCGCCATTTGTTCAAATTCATCTGAGCAATGAAACAAACCCTTGTTGTTTAGGGTATACAGGGGATTAAATACTACACAGTTAAATGCGGATTTTAATAAACCATTATACGGATCCCTATTAAACAACCAGGATTTCATGGAAAGTAAGAGTGTTTTTTCATTGCTCAATTAGATCCAATACCCAATTTCCTAGACATCCCAATATCTCCAGTACGGTTTATGGTATCAGTTGTAAGGTATCATGTTTTCGTGGCTCATCTACTGTAGTCCTTGCCCTCCATCTTTTACTTTCCACCGCCTTGGAGGTACCAATGATGATGTCTACTTGGTGCCAGGGCCTGCGGGTCTTGCGGCGAAGGTGACCGTGAAAACTTTAGGCCGGGGATCTGATGATGTCATGTGTGTCATGTGATCAGTTGGATCATGGTTTATGAATGGTGCATAATGTCGAGGATTATACCAACCACTGGTATATCATAGTTTTTTTTAAAATAAGCTATGAAATTTTTGGATCCCTATGATATATTTCCAATCAGTATATATGGCTTGAAAGTTTCATGTTAGTGTCATGAGGTTTCTGGATTTCCCTGTTGAAAAATGGTGCTTATGGCCATGACCCAGCCGGGGACCCCGTGGTATGTGGACCCCAAAAACCAACCCACAAGACCTTCTGAAAAGACTACCCCGTGACGGATCCATGGGACTGATACATTCACCCTCACATGAATGGCTGATTTTTATCTTAGATGTAGGTAAATATATCTCATAATTACATGGATCCTATGGTCTTTTTGGGTACATAGACATGTTGTTTTGATCCACCGATCCTAAAACTTATATGTATATATATATATAAAGTTCAACTACAAGGTGGGCCCCCCCAAAAAAAGAAGTAAAAAAACACGAGTTATACGCGGAGTTATAACTTATAATCCTGATAAATGGCCGAGACTAAATGGGTAACTGAGGATATTTTACCCCTATAAGTGGAGTGATACCCTTCCTAAAAGCTAAGATAACATCTGAAAATGGATGGTTGGAATACTAGTTTCCTTTTGGGAGTTTGCCCATTTTGCAGGGGCGAGCTGTTAGTTTCAGGGAGGGTAACCCCCAAAAAGTGGAGTGATGGGCCATTATTTCTAACATGCCTCCGGGGCCCACCTTGTAGAACTTGGGTCCACCGGGGAGGAGTTTTTGGAAGTTGAGAGTTGATGGCTTTGATTTGGGGAAAAACGGATGTCGAAAAATCCCACCTGTGGCAGGGGCAAATTGGGGACTACTACATATAAATTCAGAAAATCATAGGTGGTATCTATATGTATCTATGGAATATCAATTACATGTATACATGTATATGTATGTATATCATATTTATGATTATACATATATATATTTATGATATAGTGTAAATGTAAATGGATTATAGACTATAGAGTTGTTATTTTTTTGTAGCATGAGATGGAGATCCCAAAACCTTGAATAAAACCCAAAGAGCAGCAAACTAACAGCAAACCGCTCCTGAAAATAGGCAAAAAAATCCCAAAAAGGTAAATTAAGCTTCCAACAAAATGGATTTTCAGGTGCCAACTTGCTGTTAGTTACTATTTCAGGGAGGGTATATATCTTTTAAATCACGAGTCGATCATTGCACTTCAGTTTTCTTGAGTTCTGGCCATCCACGGATAACTCATCACCACCTACCAACGCACCCATCATCACCATTTGGCCGAAATCACCACCACCTTCGTGCGTCAGCCTTGAAACGTTTGGATCTACGAAGTTTATCTCCAGAAGGCTATAAAGGTGGTGCCATACACACGCTCCTTGGGCCACCAAAACAAACGTGGATTCGGTGGATAATATGACCTGATTTCCATCAGGATGTTTTTGTTCGCGGAAACAAGGGGTTGAATTGCTACCAGAAGGTTGATCTGTTTTCTTTAAGGAAAAAAGGTAACCTCCTCTTTGTTTTCAAATTTGATAAACCAGTCATTTTTGAGCGGGTTTTATTTATTGGTTTTCTGTGGTATGTATGCCAAAATCATACAGTGTTCCGATGGGACATTCTAGTGCTGATCATGTTGGGATGATTCTCTTGTAGCAGTCCGATATATATATATATACTAGTACCATGTAAATCACCAGATATTGTTTACTGAAATATAACTATCAACCGAGGTTGTTTGTTTCTTTCACTGTTTTTCCCCACTCTACGCATACATACATACATACATACATACATACATACATACATACATACATACATACATACATACATACATACATACATACATACACACACACAGACATACATACATACATACATACATACATACATACATACATACATACATTCATACATTCATACATTCATACATTCATACATTCATACATTCATACATTCATGCATTCATACATTCATACATTCATACATTCATTCATACATACCTACATACATACATACATACATACATACATACATACATACATACATACATACATACATACATACATACATACATTATGCATGCCGATATGTGAATATGAAATCTGGCCATGAATATTAATTAACCATGTTCAATTCAAATTTCATCATCTTCCACATCACCTTCCACATCATCACCGTGACCATCACCCTTGCCATCCTCATCATCACGATCGTCATGGTCATCATCATCATCATCAAAGCCAACAACCCCGGCACGGTCACCCCTCCGATGGCACCTTTCGATTCTCCAACTTTCGTGTAAATGGCAACCGAAGCTTGAACTGCTGCATTTGGTCGGCTGCCTACACTCAAGTTTGCTGACAAAATCTTGTGTCAAAGATGTCAATCGAAACCATGAAACCATCATGATATCTGTATATATGTATATACATATTATCTGTATGTATATATATATATGGGCCCGCATTCCCAGGCACTCCCCCCCCAGCGCCATGGTAATGGGTCTGTATAGTAACCCCCCCTTTGTGTGGTGGTGGTGCCGCTGCAAGTATGTATATGTATGTGTATGTGTATGTACATGTAATACTAGTAGTACTATAAGGACTAGTACTACATAGTAACTGCCGTAGCTATGTAGTACTACATAGTAATTGTAGTAACTCCAACTACACCGTAGTACTACGTCGCACCACCACCACCACCACCACCACCACCACCACCACCACCACCACCACCACCACCACCACCACTACAGCATTGCGCAACCCTCCGCCATCCAAACCCCACACCTTCGGCTTCCGAGATACCTTGATGTACATCCCAAGACCTTGGTATCATTCCAACCCGGTACAGTAACTGCTCTGAATATGTGGGGGTTTCCGCCGGAACCAAACGTGTTGCGTGTGCAATTGAAAAAATTTCGATAAGAACAGAAAGGCGACTTTCCAAATGAAAAATAGAGATACGACTTTCCAAGTTTTACTCATTTGTGAGGATGGACAAACTGATCAAGCACAAAGTCCCTTGAGGATTGCGACACCATTTTTTCCATTATATAATATATATATATATATATATTTACCTTGGCAATGTAAAGTATTGACATGTTGAGCTTTCCAAGAAAATGGACCTGCGGTCGCTGATGCTTTGAATCAAGAGGCCTTCGATCAGTTGCACAGTTACATTGATCTGAGATGATCTGAGTTTGATCAAAGCAATAGTCGAGTTGCAGAAGGGATCGGTGTTTAGAGGAATTTAGGAGCAGAAGGGAAAGGATCAGTGTTTAGCGGATCAGTGCTTGGAGGAATTTTGAAGCAGAACCACAAGCAGAACTAGAAGAAGGAAAAGGAAAGGGATCTTTTAAGTGCAAGACTGCAGTACCTGTTGATCAATGCCTGCCAAAAATAGTATACACAATTTTGGTGCAATCAAACAAAAATTGTATCCACGACAATATAACAAGTCCTACGTCTTTATAATATACAGTGTCCATGATGAATCCTTCCATCCAGCGCCAACCCCCCAAAGGCAGATGCTGTCCATTGAGGTGATCTCTGCATCTTCCACATCAATCCCAACGTACTTCCTACACCGAACCAATCATTGGCAACTCGACTGGATCTCATTGGAATAAGCTTGGTGTATGCCAAGTTGCACGACCAATCTATGCTAATGTTGAAAACTTGCAAGCAATTGGTGAAAGGTGGCAGATGTGCTTCTTGAGCTGTGATGTGTATATGTCCTGATCATAGCAACTGTGGCTCCACGATGATCATCGTTCATGTGCCTGAAAACGCAGTTTTGCGCGGAAAAAGGGCGATCTGTTGTAGAGATTCGACTGTGCAAGATAAGATAAATATGGCACTTGGAGATGCTTTTTCAAATACTCATCTATGATTCCTTAGAATCAACTCCACTCACTACCAGGAGTGGTAGTATTTCCAACACGTTCTCCAGCTCGCTCCCCACCACACCCAAACGGCACCCAGCAACTGCAGGACCGAAACCGGCAATGGGATCTGGAGTTGCTTCAGTGTAAGCCTCCGCAGTGACGGAACCCGCCCGGGCAAAGCCACCCACAAAGCGGACCAGCTTCACCTGAAGTTCGGATGGATGTCATCTTCCACTATGATTTTTTTTTAAAACAAGCTGTAAAAATCATACAGTTTTCCTCGGGGCAGATAATATCTTAAATCATCTCAACTGGAAGTATTCCGAACAAAAAAAGCCACATCACACCGCCAATTTGTTCCAAAAGTTCTTTGCCTCCATACGATACCAAGTGAAATCGCCAAACTCCACCCAGAATGCCTCAGTCGCCAATTTTTTGGGCTATGATTCGCATGTTCCAAAAACCTTGGAACTCAAAAAAAAATGGGAAACACCGGAACTATAATTGCAAAGAATTGCCAAAGACACGCTACTTGTACCAATGTCACCCATCTCCTACTCAAATTCAACGTGACGTTTTGGAGGTCTGCGGAAAGCTCCAAGCTGCCTTGGGGTGTTTCTCCAGGTAAAGCCTCGGATATTCTTGGATTTCGCAAGGTGAGGATGTGCTTCAATTTTCATAGCATCTTGCGGGTCATGGGGTCACAACTTGCAAAAAGTAGTAGTGAAGTCACTGAAGTCATTGTTACTTGAAACAGTTTTGAAACAGAAACTAAAACTGGTTGGTGGTTTCAACCCATCTGAAAAATATGAGTCAAATTGGAAACCTTCCCCAATTAGGGGTGAAAATAAAAAATGTTTGAAACCACCACCTAGAAAACAAACACAATCCCAACATAACAACAGGATTGTGTAAGTCACCAAGGAACTTCTTCGCCTCAGCGATGTCTTCTTCTGACTCTAAAGGTATAGCTTCACCCAAGAGGTTCACCCGGCCATCGGCAGCACCCTCACCAGTCGTGAGTGGGTGAGAAGTTGCCAACATGAAAAGCAACCAGCAACCACCAACAACCCATGAAATGTAAGCAAACATCATGAAAACATACGATATACGAGATGCAATGAGATGCAATGTTCATCTGGGTAAGTACATTTTTTTCTTTCAGCAATGCTCTCCTTAAACTCTTTGGAGGCCACTGTCAAGGAGCAACGCTTGTCCTTAATCAAGTCCTGCCAGTTTGGCTGTGCCGTCAAAACTTTCAAACTGCCAAATCAAAATGCGAATGTCAAACGCCATCATCATACTTCATGGATTCACCAAAATTCACTCATGAACACCCCTATATCACTGCAGGATATATATGGATATATGTATGTGTAAGTGTATGTGATACGTGTGCTTTTTCTCACATGACGCACGTTGGAAGTTGGAATCTCATGTTCCCCGATTTGGATCTGCGGAAAGGAGTGGGGGAGTGACAATGCCAGACTGGCTGTGGCATTGAAGGATACGAAAGATGCAAAACAAAAAAAACACAAAAAGTGCCTAACCTAAGGATAAGGAACACACAAAATACATCAAAATATCATCTTTTCATATCGAGACCCATCTTCGAATATGCATAAGCACAACCACAACCACAACTCAATTCTTTTTAACTTACCATCATGCCATAACTACAGCCCATAAACTGTCATACTACATGATTACACCACAATTGTACTCTACAATCCCCAACCTGGGGACTAACAAAGTACTGTCCGGTTGTTTTAGATGTTGAGCCAAAAGGCGTTTTTCTTGTCCCATGGGAACCCTCTCCTGGGTGTGGCTGGACATGGAGCTGAAACTGAAGAGTGGTCGACCTTTCTGATCTGGAGCGAAACCTACCACAGAGCCACCAGGATATCCCTGCATCGAGGCACCTCAAAGAAACAAATATGTCTATTGACGAGTGAGATCAATGATACATGTATGATATCAATGTATCAAATATATATCGTATATATACCATATATATCATATATATATATATATGTGTCATATATATCGTATAAAAATATCATATATATATATATATCATATATATCATATATGTATCATATGTATATAATATATATATATATATATCATATATGATATATACATATATATATATATCATATATGATATATACATATATATATATATACCATGTATAGTATATATTTTTGCATTGTATATAATATATATATACATATGGATAGATTCATATGGGTATCTATGTAAACGTTAGAGGAGCATTATGAATGAATATGAGATGTCATATGCAAACATCTAGTCCATTCGTTCGACTGTGCCAGGAAACTGTTGGTGCTCATCACTGCAAAGCCATGGTTGTACTGCACCTTGGCATGTCGCTGCGAAATGCCAGGCCATAAAATGGCCAGTACAGGGACATCATCCCACATCAGAACGGTGATCAGAAAGCGCATCTCAAAATCACTATAGCCTTTAGCTGATTTCGCTTCTCAAAATCACGAGGCCCTTCGGAGGGTCGGTCGGAGCATCATCGATTCATTTCTTTCGCACTTTGACTATCAAGCCGCTGCCAAGTCGCAAGGGTTCGAACCTCCGTTGCAGCATTTAACTTTGCGGCAGCATCTTGGTGTTCCTTCACTTTCATCTGCAAGGCCATCTCCTCCCAAAGAACCCCTACTTTTTGACAAACCCCAAAAGGAAACACCAAATGTAGTGCAAAAATGTCCGCGTTTTTTCAAACATAAAAAGCATGTGCTCCTCCGGATCCGCTTCCTCAAAAGATCCAGCATTCTTTACTTGATGGCCTTGAAGCGAAAAAAAAAAAAACAGTGTGAAGCTGTGCGAAGGTCTCCAAACATAATGAAACATTGCGCATCGAAAATTTGAATTCAGAATGCAGCCAAGCAGAAAGACTTCTAGGGTGCAATTTTGGCAAACACTGGAAATTCCTATCCTGCCTGTTTGTTTCTCCTCAGCCCTCAGAGCAAGGCTTTTTCGTGGCACTGGAGACCGCCTCCAATCATACCAAGCAAAGCACCAGCTGAAGTTACTTCATGCGGTCTGCTCTGTACCAATCAGGTACCTACGTTACTGGGAGCGTCTCTTAAACTATCCTAAGTAACGCAATCTGCAATAGATTTGAATAAGATCTATATTGTAATGATCTATGTATTCCTCGTAAACATCTTCCCACTCGGTTATGCTCCTTCAACACCGAGAGCCCCAAATCGCCGCCTATTCCCTGCCAAGAAAGCAGACGACCACAGGGGTACCCAAATGGCTAGCAGGAGTCCCAAGGCCCGAAAAACTCGTGCCTGATTACAGGCACAAAAAATAATGAGCACTGGCACCAATGATCTAAAAAAAACATGTAAAAAAAATCTAAAGTACATGATTTTCTACAACCAAAACCATTTCAGGTTTGAATCGGATTGTAAACAAAAACTACTACTTCATCAACTTTCAAGATCGCTGGTGAAAAATCAGATGGATCCTTAGACGATGAAAAAGTATCCACATTGAAATCAGGACTAAACAATCAGCGTCAATCAAATGATCCAAAAAGGCACAGCCCTTCATAATACAGTGGTTGGCTTGTCTGAGTCACCGGCACTTTCACGCTTCATGATGCTAAACGATGCTAAACGATGAGAAGAGAAGGGCGCTGATGTTAAGTCGAGGATTTTTTCTAAACTTCATGGCCCAAAACATATCTTAGATTTGGTATGCAAGCTCCTGAATTTCAGAAAATCCATCTGAAAATCATGCCATTGATGAAAAAGCATGTCTTGGATGTCAGCCAAAACATGCACGGAGCAATGGAGTTTCCATGCAACAACTTGGAGGCTCTTTCCTGTCAGATCTGTTCCATGCTGGATGCCGACACCAGAAGGCTGCTGCCATGACCTTTTTCCTTTGCCTCGGTGTTTGCCCAGGTCAACCCACAGATGTTGACGCGCTCGCTACCTAACCACCAAAAATGGGTCCCTTGTGTCCTGCTACCTCCAAGGCTGTACCGTTCTGCTGGGGATTTGAGGATGTTAATGATGATATATTCACACGTGTTCAGAAGCTAACAAAACGTGCAATCACACAGTGGGTGTGATTTCTTAGGAACTAAAAGGATACAGCAAATCAGCGACAGGACGCGTTTATGTAGTGAAACATCTCCACTCGTCTAAGACGTTGCGGAGCTTGAAACAGATCCAACTTCAGCACCTATCAAAAGTCATGAGAACGCCTGGATTTCATGGTGCTGGTCAAGCTCATCTGTGACATATTGCTCGCTTTTAGCGATGGCAAGGACACACACTTCACCAATTGCTCCGTCTTGGACGGATCTTCTCGCTTCATTCGCATGGTGGCTTTGGCGTTCGCGGAAGGTGGGACTGTGACCAAGTTTCTGCTTGGGCTCATTGGTGAGGTCACATCGAAAGCATCTTAGCACATGGATTTCCCCATAAAGGAAACATCAGAAAGCAACTCCATTCCGCTAAACATGCTAAACATTGCTCCATTCGTCTGATGGAAAGTGTCATACTTGCCGAGGCACTACCGGCAGAACGCGCTTCTCGCAGCACCAGTGACTGGTTGTGTTCGGGCAGCTCCTGTAGGGATGGGTGTGTGTGAATTCTCCATCATGTTTCACCAACAAATAAAGCAATTAGTATACTACAAGTAAGTATTACAGATATATGCAGATATAATATACATCTAAAAAATAAAAAGATTTCACACTTGGATAAAAATGCGTTTTTATAATAATACAGTTGTTTACTGATTTCAGTTGTCTACATTGACTTGGCCCTTCCATAGCCGCCCCATCTCTCCTGCTCAACCTCATTGAGGTCTACAGCCAGCAAAACCTCAACGCAGCTCTAAGCTCTGAAGATCTATTGTCAAAAACAAGAACCGCTCTGTGTGTGTTGTGCAAATATGTTCATATGTTCATCATCATCATCATCATCATCATCATCATCATCATCATCATCATCATCATCATCATCATCATCATCATCATCATCATCAGCGCCTTTTTGCCAATCAAAATGCTGTAAATCTTTCAATCAGCATGAAAGAAACAGAAACACTAAGAATCACTGAGAGTCCAACAGCATCCTGTGGATCTTGAAGCTGTTCCAAGGAACAAAACCTTGGAAAGGGATTGAAAAACGACCTCGACGTCGGTTCAATTTTCCCATTTTTTCACCCACAAAAAATACCCGAAAGGAACAAGTGACTTGGAACGGCCACCAACGTCGCCCCGGCTCTTGAAACGATGGTCGAATTGTCGGCCCTGGCTTCCAACCCACAAGACACCTGCAGGCTGGGAGAAATTTATGGGGTGCCGTAGAAACCTTGGGAAAAACGGCCGTTTGGGAAAACACCAAGATTCATGTTTTGGGACCTTGTTTTGAACAAATTCAAAAAAAGTCAGCATATGATTCAATAATACGCACCTCGCAAAGAGACCCCACGGTCAGGGCCACTTACAAACAAAGAGCATGGACTCGTCGAGCCTCACAAAATGGCCCACGGTATTTCATCCTTGAGTCGTGGCCTTTTCAACGATGAAAAACGATGTCATCATGGAATCGTTTTGAAGATGAAATTGAATCATAGCAAAAGGGAAAATGACTTGAAATTGGAGCGTATTGATGAACATTTGTTTGCTCCAGGATTGAGATTTAAATGATTGAACGTATCTAAGCTTTCATCTGGCCGTCACTCTTGTCTCAAATACAAGCACCATGCCTAAAGTGGATCAAGATTCGGAAATGTGAGATTGATGAAAACTGTGGGAATCAAAACTTCCACACAGCAACTGCGATGTGAGCACCCCCTCCGATGTTTACTTGAGCAAATTTTGGCAACTTGCCTGTTGCTGGCTCCTCAGTGGAATGAAGTGCTGGAGGATAAATACGCTTTGCTGGATGCAACGTCAAGAGAGATTCGGGCGTGCAACCATCCTCTGTTTCATGCATATTCAAGTTGACCTCGTTGCACCTGCAAACTAGAAATCCTGGACTCAGCAAATAGAATCAACTGAGGTCCCATCATAGCCCTTCGGATAGAAGTGGAATTGAATCCGTTCCTTAGTGCTTTTTCATGAAAAATATTATATACATTCACCAGTGCCTCAAGATTCACCAGCCTCGAAGGGTCATCATATCAACCACCTTCAAATGTATCGTTTTCCCATGCTTCCAATCTTGGCTGAGGAAGTGTCCAGTCCAGCTGCACTGAAGATGGGAGAATCTACAGAGTCACCAGCACGGCAACACTCTAAGAGCCTGGGAAAATGGCAAGTTGTCTGGAAATGCATGCTCAACCAACAAAAAATAAATGAAGGATGGAAGTTTCTGTGGTTGAATCCGGTTTGACCATCGAATCTGTGAGAATCTGCCTGGAGTTTAGCATGTGGATTAAGGCTTACCATGTAAATTCTCAAGTTATGCAGCGAAAAACACCCTGCCTGGTGCAACCCTCAAGGCGCCATTCCACCCGACGCACTGATTTGTTCCTGGCGTGCGTTTTTTTCTCAACTCATCTGTGAAAAAGGTACGTTGCAGTTTGTGCAGCGACACGCGACACGTCGGTTGATGTGGTTGGGCAAGTTTCTTAAGGGGGTGTTCGATTTGTTTGAATCCTTATTTGAGCGTTTTCTATAGGATTCCATCCGTTTCATGCGAAAGTGACGTTGGACCCTTTTCACGCAAAGTACGCCTTTCACTGCCATGGTCGCAGCGCTTTGGTCGTATGGGTTCGCATTATGTACATGAACACAAACGCCCACCCAAAAAAAACGGAAAAACATAGCAAATTTTCATCTGCGGCAAACAAACTGACACTGTTGTGTTGAAGTAACTTATCCAAAATTCTTGGTGCAGTCTACTTCAAATCCCCGAACAAAATGCTGCAAAAATCGAGGTTTTTGTTGCTATTCTACTCAAAACAAAGGCTTGGTTGAAATTAAGGCTCAAGAAATATCAAAACAACGCTGTAAACTGGGCATTTCAGCACCAACATTGCAAATACTATGCATTTTCCTCCAAAAAAGCTTCAAAGAACTGCGTTTTTAACAAGAGCAAAAGCAAGTCTTTTCGTCGCGCACGCATAAAACCAATGCATTTGGCAAAGCTTTTCGCCCGTGCGCGCGCAATCAAAACATGTCAAAACAACAGCAGCAGCAGCAGCAGCAACTGAAAAAAACACAACAACAACAACAACAACAACAACAACAACAACCACAACCACAACCACGACCAAAACCACGACCAAAACCAAAACCAAACCAAAACCAAAACCAAAACAACAACAACAACAACAACAACAACAACAACAACAACAACAACAACAACAACAACAACAACAACAACAACAACAACAACAACAACAACAACAACAACAACAACAACAACAAC
>DF239327.1:60939-91689 GCA_000507305.1 Breviolum minutum Mf 1.05b.01 | reverse complement strand
ACAACAACCACAACAACCACAACAACCACAACAACCACAACAACCACAACAACCACAACAACCACAACAACCACAACAACCACAACAACCACAACAACCACAACAACCACAACAACCACAACAACCACAACAACCACAACAACCACAACAACCACAACCACCACAACAACCACAACAACCACAACCACAACCACAACCAACACCAGCAGCAGCAACACGGATTCTGTGGCACTGCCAGCTGATGCATCAGCTACCAAATATACCAATATCATAGGGCTAGTCTTACAATACTGTTACATTTGGAATGCTGATGCTAGCATCCGAACCCTCTAACTCCTTACATCCCTACCCTGCCCTTGCCTCAAGCTCACAAGATCTTTCTGGAGTCGTTCGTGCAGTAGCAGTTCCTCGGTCACGCGGAGTGTAAATCAATCATGTCTGAGCCGTAGGTCATTTCAATGGCCGGGATCCCGTGCAGCAGTGGCCGAACGCGTGAAGAACAGCTCATCACCACGCTTCTTATGGGGTATCTCATCCTCACCTGATCATTTACATGGACCAACGACCACTCTTAACATTTGGGAAGAAGCCTTGATGCAACGGACCTGCATCACCTTCTGGTACTAGCTCCGGAGCATCTTCCTGTGGTGAAAAAAAAGGATGAAATTTGCACCTTTGGGCTTGGGTAGTTTATACAACTGCGCCAAATAAAATGCTCAATGTCACCCTTGGCCTCTGGAGCCTTCAAGATAGGCTGTGTTCTAAATTCCTTAGATGAAGTTCATCTCGCCGCTAGTTGTGAGAAAACCGCAGCCGATACATCACAGAAGCTACAGCAATGCGGCAAGCAAGGTGCCAAAAGCTCGAAAAGCACCGTCACCATGTCTTCCCGTCGGTGCCAAACCTGGAACGATTTCGACCGAGATGAATGATAAAACCATGTGGTGGAAGTTTCCATTCATATGTCCTGTCTATGCGTATCACTCCATATTTGCGAAGATGAGAAACATTCAAGTGAATCCAGGTCATGTGGAAGTTTCCAAATACTGCAAATTTCGATTGCATGTCTTGCAAATCCTCATGGTCGCCCAAACTTTATTAGTTTGCATATAATATTATATATGTTGTTCGCGTCTTCGGATCTGCACAAATGTCTGTTCCGTCCTGGTCCAGCATGCAGAAATTCAGCACTTCGAAGGGACAGCGCGGCTCACCTGTCAATCTGTATCATCTGCATCAACTTGTCCCTCATCTGTCTGCATAGCAAAATATCTTACAATCACAACTTATGGACAGTGTCAAGCACCTAGAGATTCTGTGCAACATCAGCCCAAAATTCCAAATACCTTTTTGGGGGAATCCCCTATGCTTGGAGATACCCAACTTCTCCACAACAAGTCTGGGTCTGGGGAATCAGCCTTCAATCTCAGGTTCCAAGAAGCTATAATCAAAGCGACGACTCACAGCCCGGTCACCATCTCCAACCGTGATCCTGGGCCACTGAAAGATCACCATCACCGGAAGTGGTGTGTAAACTCCCGAATGAAAAAACCAGGATTTTCCCCCCGGATACGCCGTTTCCGTGATTTCCCATGGATTTTTCCGGTTTTCCCATGGTTTTTGGTGGTCCAAAGGTTCCCCCCACCTGAAGGTCATCTCAATGCCAGGTGGGACCCAAAGGCGAACGGAGCAACTGCCTCAGGTGCAGCAACCATCAACCATTGAAGTTGGCAGCTTTCACCAACTTCACCTTGTCCTAGTAGTTTCTGGTCTGCTCCAAAAAAAAAATCCCCCAATTTGTTGTGGAAGAGATTTTGTGACAAACATCCTGTTTTTTTGAAAATGTTTGAAAATGTTTCGAAGTTATTTTTTTGTGATTGGCAGCGTGATAGACATATTACAGCAACTTCAACCAAAACAAACAAACCAACCAACCAACAAACAAACAAACAAACACAAGTCTGTTTCGGAGAGGTCGAGAATAAAAAAATATAAAAAGAAGAACATCATTTTCTTCGTTGAAAGTTGATCTTCCACCCTTCAATTCCACCCCGGGACCTGGCACAGGCAACGGTGCCAGGGGAGCTTCTTCCATGGCCACGGTCCGGGCTGCGAGACAAAGCTCCAACCTCACAACTATAGGGCTTGCAAGGATCACATTACCTTATCGAAGAAGTGTTGCGTTCTATAAGACTCTACTTCGTATTTCAAGTCATATATATACATATACATGGTCAAACGTAGTATGCACCTGTTAACATCATGCAGCTATGTATGTATATATATATATATATCTTAAATGTATGTACATACATTACATAGATAGATGCATCTACATTACGCTTTCTTATTCATCCTGTTGATACTTGCTAAATTCAAGGCTCAATGATTTTAATACAACCAAAAACAAACAGCTTCAAGAAAAAACTGAGCTTCCCTACTGCATGGTTGGCAAGGAGCAAAGTGAGAATTCTGGTGACCGAATTCCAGGAAAATCCACCTTTGCCTGTCCATCAGATTCAGGTGATTCAGCTGTCCCAAATGGATGCATGTGAATCACCTTCAATTTGGATGTTTCCGAAAATGATGGTACCCCCAAATCACCCATTTTCATTGGGTTTTCCATTGTTTTCACCATCCATTTTGGGGTGTTTCCCGATTTTTTCAAACACCCATTTCGCGCCTCTTTCTCTTCCTCGAGGATGCGTGCCAATCGATACTGGAAACCACCACAGTTCCACTGCACGCAACGCGAGTAGACCTTAGAAAGAAGCCGCTCCAACAACAAAAAAACAACACCACAAAGGGCATCGAAGCTGCAACACACTCAAGCTCAAATTGCTGCCATCCTGAATGCATGATTGAAAAAAGATGAATCTTAGAATCGATGATGCCAGGTCACTTCTAAGTTGACATCACCTCACAAACCTGCGACTTCTGATTTTGGGGGCTCATTTCTGGGATGTCCGGACATTCTGGGCCAAGATGGTGTTGTTTTCAATGCCTCGAAAGCACCACTTTTCGCCAAATCATGGGAACCACTTGGTGAATCCACCAGCCTCCACCCAACATGGCCCCACTTGGCACCCCCCACGATCCAGGTTTCGACTGACGGCCACTCGAAGGTCCTACGACGGGTGGACTGATCCGTGGGGATGTTTTTCGAGTGGACCCCAGGGTGTCGGGAAAAACAAGCGTAGGAACCTCCTCCAAAAATGCAAGATTGACTGTAATATGACTCGACTATTGAACATTATATTTGACACGACTCTAGAGATGACTTTGGTCATAGACATGTTCTGCAATCTTTCGGTGACCGATTTCAAGGCATGTTCAAAAAACTTCCCCGACTGCCACCTCAAATCGTTCAATTGTCGATTGCTCCTCTTTTACAAGCCTACAACAGCGACACGGTGAAAGCAAGTGCCACAAATTCGAACAGTTTGGAGTCGGAGAAATCAAGCTACCGAGTTTAACTTCTTTTGAAACTGCATGAATACATATGAGTTCGTTTCCTCTTTTTCAATTTTCTTAAGTATAAAGCTTCTACAGAGATTTTGGAAGATCATTATTTCCTGTGATCATTTCTTGGTTCCGATCAACTTTCTGAGCTTTCTGATCAAAGAAGTCAAACAAGTCAAACCCTTCAACCTCTTTTTTTCGTATCCCGCACCTCTCAAGGCAATCGGCAATGCTATTCTCGAATCCTGTTCGCCTCAAGGTTTGTGATTTCGATCCTCACATGCTGCCGAGGTCCCTTGCCTCATCCTATCGAAGTTTTGCTTCTTGCAGTTACAGAAACCATTTTGATCTACAAATTATGCGCTGTGTGCCAGTAGGGGGAAACTTAGCCGCCACAACCACACCCTTCAAAACAGATGAACATGGATAAGAATGGGGCAGCTCGCCTCCATTTGATCAGGAGATTACTAGCAATGACATTAAAACATCTCCATCCCACACCAAGCACAATCGCACACCTCCTTGTCACATGTCATTTACCCAAAAGAGGTAGAAAAACAAGAAGCTATTGCAATTGTCCTGCAGCTTCCCTTACAGCCATGTAACACTAATTGGATCTGCTCCTCCACGGTCTGCACAGACCTCCCAGCAAAGGTCATGCTGCAGGAAGTAACATGTAAATCAACCTTCGGTCCTGCCCAAACACCGTAACAAATGGATCATGTAGGTTGATAGGTTTCGTTTCATACAAAATAAATCGATAAAAATACAAACAAATCACTTCACCAGGGTTTAGATAATGGCCATCATAGGCCGAAACCTCAGAAATCTCAAACCTAACCAGCGGTCCCGGTGTTTCGGCCTTTCAAGATCAACCTTTGACTGCACCAATTTGGAAGAGACGTCGTCCAAGTTGCCCTGGACACACGACACGTCGCGTCAGAAAACGCACCGACCTAACTTCTGACACGCCAACCACGACCGTTCAGGGAAGATGTCAATTTTGACTCACCTGATTCTCCATTTTGGAACAAGCAAAAATCATGAAATTATGATTCTCCAAAAGAAAGGAGCATTTAATCAACAAATCAGCAAAAAGCTGCAAAAATACCAAAAAAGTGCTCTGTGGATGACTTCTTTTTCTAGAACGGGCCACCTGCAGCAGGTCATGCTGAGTTGTCGAATGTTCGCTGGTGGAGGCCTTGGCCACCTAGCCACATCGGTGCTTCACTGATTTCATGTGAAACTACACGGAAGTTGCACCTGTATCTCTTGATGGATCTCAGTACGATGTGTCTCAATGACACTTTGGCAGCTCTTCAACTCCTGGGGTGTTTTTCCCCATGGCATTTTCCGAAGGAAAAAATTCAGCAAAGCCGCTCCGATTTTTGTGGCTTTTTTTGCAGTCCTCCACCAAACGTTGAGAGGTGGTTTCGCTCTCTTTCTGCAACTGCCACAGCTGCTCCACGTGGGTCACGTGCTTTTCATCCACCTCAAAATCAACCGAGGGAACCGTTCCGGAACAATCTCACTGAAAAATTCGTCACTGCCCCCATTTGTCACACAGATTCGAATCTGGAGTTGGAAAATGAGGCGAATCATGAACTTTGAAGCAATGAATTCATCAATCAAACACTTTAAAAAAAGAAACACGGTTTTCCCCATCCCTCGCACCGGCCATGTCAAAACTGCTCACCTTTTTCAGCTCTTCCTGGTGCACTGACATCTGCTCCAGCAGCTCTTGACGTACGGTCTGAGCAAAATTCCAGGGTGAAAAAGGACGCAAACTTCACAGTTGCAGTTGGAAAAGAGGGCAAATTTCCAAGCAAAGCAAAGCAAATCTTGGCAAAAACATAACTTCCAAACTTCCTGACGCTTTTTTCAAATGCAATTTCAAAACGAACATGTTGATAACTTATTTTTGGATTCGCCATTTCAGAAAAAAAAAACGGGCTGTTGAGCTGCGGCTCCTCCACCATGGAATTCTTTTGGAGCTCTTGGATTTCAACTCCATGCTTCTCCACGTTCAAGTTCATCTCCTCTGCTCTGAGAGATTGAAACAACTTTTTTAAAAAAAAATGACACCAGGATAGTGTCCAGATTTTTGTTTGCGAAGTGGTGTCTTCTGAAATTGTAAACTTGATAAATGATGAATTTCGGTGGACCAGCTACAAGATGTTTAAAAAACAAGATTAAAAAAAAAAAGCACCGCCGTGGCGCTGTTTCAATCGACCGAATCCTTGCGTAGATCATGGATTTGTTGAGTGTGGCGCTCCACAGTGTCAGAGAAAACCTGGTGTTTTGCTGATTGGTTTGGGCGTGGCCAATCCTGAAAAAGACAAAGACATGCTTCCCCTCCCCTTTTTTTGGGGGGAGGGGGGTGTTACTTGCTACTGATGTTTCTAAATCGTTTCTGTCAATCATCGATCATCTATACTTTCATACAAGACATGTCGATATGATTGAAAACTTCAAGAAAATGATGCGCCTTCTCTGAATGTATCCTCTTTTCCTGCAAGCCCTCCATCTGTTCCTAGCACAAAAAACGAGTAAGCTGCAAGCCCAAGCTGTGACAACCAAGAAGCAAATGCCACATCCGAGAAGTATCCCAACACATGTGGATCTACATGGATGTTTATAATGGAAACCCCTATTAAAATGGATGATTTGGGGGTACCACCATTTTAGGAAACATCCACATGTACCTTCAGCTGAGTGAGCTCCACGGTGAAGTCATTGATCACAGATCCGGACAATTCCATGATCTTGGCATTCAGCCGATCCTCAAATCATTGGCACTTTTTCCCCCCCCCCCACCTCCCAACAGTAGCAAATGAAGGTTTGTAGGGATTCCTTATTTGAAAATATAAAATAATCCTGGTGGTGATTAAAATTGAAGGGTGGGGGTTAGATCCAAAATATAGGGATGATTGGAAGCTGCAACATCTGACACCCATCTTTCAGTTGGACCAACCTGTCCTCAAGTTCTTTCAGCTTGGCCTGGGCAAAGCTGCAGGTGATGAACGAAGATGACTATGATGAAAGTAGATGAAAGTAGTTGGTGTATTGCCTTTGTTGCCCCCACCTCCACATCCACCTCTGGCTCTTTGGGTGGAGGCTTTGACCAGCACACCATGGTGAAGCCAATGCAATGAATTCAACCAACTTCACACAAAATCTGAGTCTTTCAAGCCCAAATCTTCATGTCCGTGAAAATTCTAAAAATCTTTGCAGCAACAAAGGAACATTTGTCCAGATGCATGAGGTTCACGTAATCATTCTCTCTTGTCCTGTTCTGCTTGAGGTAGCTTATCTTTCCATCACGGGAGGTGTTGACACCCTAAGAAAAAAAATATAAATTAAACGTTTGCATGCGTTAGGTTGGGTGACTCATGCCTTTTTCCTATACCTCTTGAGAGAACAGCGAGAGGCATAGTTCAGGCCTGTTCAGGGTGAGGGCCTGTTGGCTTTTCACACCAGCTGCACAATGCCTGTTGACACACTGCTGTGCACACCCCAACACGAAGCAACCTTTTTGCTCGTACGTCATGCAAGACACTAAAGACATCTTTTGATCATCTTGAGACTGTGTTCAAAGGTGAACACTTGTGCTATGTCACACTTCAGCAACAATTCCATCTGTTCAGCTCGAAGATGAAACTATGCAGGCACATATGCCACACTCGGGTCCCTTAGCGACAGGAGAATCCAGTCAGGTGGAAGGGTTTGGTTGTCCAACAGCTAAGACTTTGGGCTCTGGGTACAACTTGTCCTTTACATCTGAAAATGCTGCAAAGGACGAAACCTGTATTCTGACCAAGTACCAACTTGTCCCCTATTGATCTTCCTGGCTACCGGCAGTATACCGACTCCAGCGATTTCAAGGTTGCATCCAAAGCTTCTTAAGACCAACTGGTGCTCACAAGTGGAAGAACTCCAGCACTTTGCCAGTCTTTTTTGAAGAAACAAATCATGGGAATGGCGGAAGATGAATACTAAATATCTAAAAAATCCAAAATTTAAATCTGAAATGTCACGTTCCAAAAAAAATTGTCTCATTTTAACATGCGCAATTACCAAAACTAAATGAGAATTCACCCATGATTCTTTGACAAAAAAATTGGTTTGCTACGTTTCCAAAATTCCCCGAAACCAATCTCCCCTAACTCCGAGGTACAGAGTCATGGGTGGCAAGGCTTTCGGATTGGCATTCCACTCAGCACGAGCTGCTGCCTGTTGCCCTGAGCTTAAATAACTGGGCGCTGCCTCGAAGAGGTGTTCGGACTCTTGCTGCAAGTCCTGCATGCAGCAATGTTTTCGGAGTTATTGAACCAAAAAAAACAGAAAAAATATTAAAAAGATGTTTCACAACATCAATGTATCATCAATATTCCGAATTTTTGATGCATTTTTCAGTCATACCATCTTGTCCCATCATTGCCGTTGAAGGCACCGTCCTTAGCATAGCCTTCCAGCTTCCGACCATGGCTGCGCATAGCACCTGCTGCCTGTGAGAGGCGCAAAGCGCCATCTGCATCGCCAGCCATCCTGCATCAAAGACCCCCAGTTGATGGATTCATGGGTGATAAGACATTCGAATCGTCGAATCCAAATGAAAAACTGCTGATTTGGTCAAATTATTCATCCAATTTCTTGGAAATTGCTAACAAAAAGGACTCCAAAATGTGGATCACTTCTGGGACTGATTGCAACTGCATGACCTCCCAAGCACTGATCATCTGAGAAGGAAAAGATCTGGAAGCTAGCTGGTGGTTGAAACCGTTGAACCCATGCACCCTTTTTTCCTTTCAAACTCTCAAACGTGGCTTGAAAAGGCGACGGAAGGTGACCACAGAACTGGTGCCAGTTCTGCCAGGTGCATCATAGCTACCCAACACAGTAGCACTCAATTCATCTAAGTCATGTCTAATAAACTGTTGAGTCGCATAGCGTGGCACTTTGGGTGTCAGCCCTCGATTCGCAAAGCCTTCGGCTCCGCCCCAGGTCGCATGAAATTGCCCCGACTTGTCGGAATCTGATGGACCGATGAGAAGATATTCCAGGAGCTGCGGAGAACGGCGAAAGGCCTCGGACCAATCGACGCCCGGAGGCATGCAAACGCAAATCACCAGGCGTGGCGCATAGGCTTCCAACGCTTCCTCCAAGGTATAGGATGTCTCAGGAGGATGAAATGCTTCAGCATCCTCCAATGGCGGCCACCATGCCATGCGGCCACGGTTAGCAGGGTTCGACGCATGCCGCTTGGGAACAACAGCGGCCACTTTCACATCCTTCCCTTTTAGAATCTTGGACAGCAGGAAATGCAGATAGTGCCGCAAACGTGAACATCCACTTCCCACGCACAACACGCGATAAGGCGACGTCACAATCGTCGTATCAACGGAAGAGGTCGTGTCCTGCTGACTCACAAACTCCGCTGCTTGCAGAGCATCAGCACAATACACACTCAGCCTTTTCAACATCTCTCTCGAAAATAGTACATTCGTCATCGGCACGGTGGGATGCTGTGCTCCATACCATGGCCGCAAATGGGGTTCTTCCAGCGCATACAATTCATTCAACGCCGCCGCAAAAGGGCGATGTTGCAAATGGGTAGCTAAGGCCATGTCGCCCAACTGGCGCACCGTGGGAAAGATCGCCTCTTTGATCTTGTAAGTTCGTCTGCGACGCCATAAATTACAACGTTGCCAATCCTTGAAGATGTTCTCTGCGGTCAAATTCACGCGTCGATCTTTCCAATCAATGCCAAAGGCTACTTTCACAGCAGACAGTGGGGGCGGTACTTTGCTGAATTCCTGTAGAAAAAACCAGCGATGTTGCAGGCTTCCCGAGCAATCCAAGGCATCTTGTCGTTCCAGTATGGAAGACATGTGCATGATCGTTGCTAAGGCAAACAACTTCTCGGAGATCACCGTCACAAAGGCATCTGCTTCTAAGACCAAAGACCAGCTGTCACGACCTGTCTGTAGCTCGGCCGTGCGATATTGGTGGAAGAATTCTTGTCCTTTGATTCTCACCTGCTCCATCACCCAAGGAAAATGTTCACGTTCCTCTTTGGCCACTCGGATATAATCACTGTTTCGATAGAACGGCCCTTTCTTCCATTGCATCAATCGAAGAAAGGCATGAGCCGAGGGTGGGAAACCATGAGGTTTCTCTTCCGGAACCCATAAAATGTCCAAGGGCTTCAAACGACCCAACATCAACCGTCCATGATGCTCTTGAAACGCCGCGATCAAAGCTTCCACAGGTAGCGGTGTCAAAGTCACTAAAGATTCCACCATATCTTCGATCTGAAGTTCAATATTAGCAGCTTCCAATAAAAAGGTGCGTAAGACCGTAGATACATCTTTTTCCGACAGCTTTTTTACCGTCAGTTGATCTTCGGTTCTTTGTGCCAAGTCTCTGAGTTCAGGATCTACCGCCATCTTCGCTCCTCTTAACACGTAGCGCACTTCTTGCAGGGCACTTGGCCTCGACATCAAGCCATGAAGGGCACTGCGCGCCACGCCCGGTGTAGCGTATCTGTAGGTCGCACACTCTCCAGGCTCGGCCACAGGCACCACGGGCACCGCGGGCACCATGGGCACAGCTGCGGTCCCATGCGTCCCATGGACCACCCAGCGACGGCCACCGGAGATGGCACAAAGCGGACGGCCCAGGCCCAGCATGGTTGCGGACCAACGCAGCTCCGATGGATTCACCGATCCACTTGGCCATTCACTGTTGGGCCGCCATGGAGATGGCGAAGTGTCAATATTGATCGGTTAGGACTAGCAAATAATTCAAAGTACCTTCAACTATGGAAGTGACGATGAAATAATGGCCATTTTGAGGGTCCTTAATTTTTGAGACATGCCCTAATCGAACTCATGCAAAATGTTCATATAGCTTCATGTAAATTCATACAACTCATCTAACCATGTATGGCCTCTATTGTAGTCGCCCCCAAATAGATGGGACAAACGAAAGGATTCTTTTGTGTCGTCTAATGTCCAAAATACCACCTTAACGGGGGATACAGAAAACTAATACAAACATATAGACTATAGATGGCGTATAAGCATATAGTCATCTCCGGAGGGTAATAGGTGGGTGAGATGGTTGAAATCACATTGTCATTTATTGTTCATGGAGAGGCAAATAGATGGCACATGTCTGTAGTTTGTTTGTGTGTGTGCATGCGTGGCCCAAGGATGAACACACTCGATCTACTAGTTGCTATGAGCTTTGTGCTAGCAAAAAAATCGACTGAAGGGTGAGACGGAGTGTGAATGATGGCTTCCTGGTCTACATAGATGGCAGACACCTGCCTATTTTGCATGTTTGTCATTTTTTTTCTATTTAAGTGGTCCACATCCAAACTTGCTAGAAAACACCAATTTAATTGACTTGATTGCTGGGTACCATCCCAATTTAGCTCGGGACCAAGGTTGGGCTGAAGCTGGGGAAAAACCTGACCATCTCACCCTGGAACTTCGGGGCTCCTTTTCTCTGCGGCCGTAAGCGTAGCTTTGTTTGCCTCATCTGCCAAACCTTTGGCCACACTCGACAGTGTCCGTGCAGTTGACTTGTAGCTGTTCGCCTCACAGAGATCCACAAAAATCATCCTTGAACAATCATGGGCCGAAACCCTAGTTGAAATGCGGCCCGTTTTTTCTCCAACCGTTTATCCTTCTCAAACAGAAACCCTTAGGGATTCCCGAATCCCATCTAGTTCAAACAAAAAATCCAAGAGACATTTGAGGGGTTGCCAACTTTGAGACCTTTAGCCTTATAGTACCCTCCAGGGAACTAACATATCCCACCTGAGGAAAGGGAAAATCATCGACTCAAAAGTGCCTTTGTAGGGGATATGTGATCGTTCCCTGGAAGGGTTTTTTTTTTCGCCAACCCCAACCGGGACCTTCTCCAAAGCTTCACCCCAGGCATGCTTGTAAGGTTCTGCAGCTTCAATCGCCTGGCTTCGACCTAAGGCCCAATGATCTGTGAGCACCTCAGGGCGGGGACCCAACAACGGGAAGAAACTTTCACCTTAATTTTTTGTGGTTCTATGGATAAAAAATCCTACATGTTTTGCAAATCATAATTTGTAAAAAAGAAATTAGTTCATTCCCGGAAAAAAAAAACAAAAAAACGTTATATATGATGAAAAATCTGTGATGCTGAAAATGTGGCCTAGTGGAAAAAAAGTATTGATAAGACTTAAACGATATCGGCGGGGTTTGATTTGCTTTTTCTTAATGGTGAACCGTGTCTTTTTTCAAAACCTGTTTCATTTGCTAAATCTGTTTTCAACTGTTTTTCATCTATTCTTAAGCAAAAATATGGAATTTCCAAGATGCCTCGTCACGCCAGCTCGAAAGCTCCTTGTTTTTGGCTATAAACATCTGTTGCACCGCATTCTTTGCCAGGTCCTACACAAACATTCAACAGTCCCAGCGGATTGCAAAGCCATGTGGTGAATCAAAGGGTGCTTTTAGTGGCTGAAATTTCACGAAAAATCTGCTGCTTCCCCAAACTCCAACTTTCGGCGGTTTCTCCCCAGAAACATCCGCAACAGGAATTCTGCTGAAGATCTACATACATCGTGCAATGACCACAACATATCACACGATCACGAGATGTGCTGTAGTGTCAACAAAATACGCTGTAAAGTACAAATGTCCTTGACACTGGCATCGGCTGTCTTTGCAAACTGCTTTGCCTTCTCCAACCTTCATGCGCTTGTGAAAATAGAGCGGAGCAGAGTGAGAGCAGGCTGTGCGGAACTGGACATTTCTGGACTAAATTTTCACAATCAGCTGCTCCACATGTGTTGCTGCCCTGAGTCTTCTACTCCTTTTCCAGTTCCTTATTGCTGTCTTTGGCATACTTCACCTAGCAAAGTGAAGAGATGTATGGCAATGGTACCCTCTCCTAGGTTGCAGTAACAAATGTCGGAAAGGTATCCGTATTGGTTTTGCCAACATAGGCCCTTGAATACCATACGTATGTTGCAGTCTGCCCGGGACAAGACTCGAACCTCCAAGTATATGGCTCAACCCTTTCTACCCATCAGTGAGAGAGGTAGACATCAGTTTGGCAAAATCTCTTGAGCCAAGAGTCTGATTCCTTTTGCTGGGCGATATAATCGTTTGCTTTTGCCAGAAGTGCCTAACAGAACGCAACTGAAGCCATCCTGCTCTCATTGCACCTTCCCCAGTTGCGCCTTCTGTTGCATCTCCATCTCCTCCACATGTTTTTGTGCTGCCAGTGCCTCCTCGGCAGCTGCCGCTGCCTGTGTCTGTATGGTTTGGGTGGCTTTTTGAAGATCCTCCACTGTCCTCGGGTGTGTAAGTAGGATGAAGTGCTAAGTTGCGAAGCATACGCATGATATCCATGAATATACCAAATCGCGATTCATATTTTTCATGAATCACGTGAACGATTGCAGTTTTGGCCAAAAAAATTGTTTGCTTTGACAACTCACTGGGTTTAAAACCCAATGATGCGACTGAGGAACGCTTCTGACTTTTGATTTTCCAACACCTGAATCTGCTCGTCGATATCCACCACCTTGACAGTGAAGCATCAGCTTTGCGGCTATCTTTTGATTTCACATGCAGCCCACTTTGAAGTTGACCCGGTCGGGTCAACATCCTGTCCTTGTCAGGCTTCAAGAAGACACCCTCCGCCAGTGCCAGGACCACGACCCAGCGCATCACCTATCAATTTCTGAGAGCATCTGGATTGAAGCTCTTCTGGAGTGATCTTGGAGTAGTCATAAAGCTATTCCAGAAAACTTTTGCATCCAAGCCATGTGACTGTTAAAGCTTCAATGCCTATTCTGGCCCCAGCTGGCTGTAAGATGTGTTTGAAGGTGAGAAGCCTGCAACAACATGACCTATGTTGTGCCTTGGGTGGCTGCATGATGGGTCAGGCTACCCACTTCATTGCGCACCGAGAAAGCGATGCGATCCTATTTTTGAGCCAACAAACAGCACCGAAGTTCCTGGAGTTCCTAAAACAACAATACGGAAGCATCCGAGATTTTTTCGACATGGCAAAAATTCGATCAAAAAATCCGCTTTTTTTCTCCGGTCATCTGTTCAGAAGGTCCAAAAGCCTGACTGTAACAAGTTCCAGGATCGCACCATCTTTTAGCCTTGGTTTTTTCTTTCACTGCTGCGTGGCCCGGCACTGTAGCTGGGCCCAAACACAACGCCCAAAGTGACCGAATGCAGCACAACAATCCCAAGATTCGTCAAGACTACCGGGTTGCGAAGCGTCCCAACAGTGAACGGCGTCAACGTCTTGTACAGAATTTGCATTGGGAAAAGCACCTTGGCAACATCCGACGTGGTCTCATACCCGCCAAGGGCCGGGACCCCTGAGGCTATCATTGCAAACAGACTTGCTGTCCCGATCGAGAGGTAAACAGAAGCCAGGATGCGACGCGCGGGTGAATCTGGTCCATATACGGACCAACCACTCGGCATCTTGTCCACACCAACGCTTCTGCGGAGCATGCGGTAGCCAATGACATATGTGACACCCACGTTGACACTGTGGGATAAGTACATAAGAGCCGAAGAAGCCATGTCTCCACTCGAGAGTGAAACAAAAGAACCAGCCGCGTCTGGGAGGATTGGCAACTCCTCAAGTTGTGTCGCGCTCCTTCGGGCTTGTATTGAGCCGTGAGTTCTTGGATGAAAAACCAGGGTAAAAGGCTCCGCGGGGGTGGCGTTGGGGGAGGATATTGAACACCACCTGCAAACACACTTCAAATTAAAATTTCTGGATCAGAATCCTCTGACTATTCCTAACTGAAACACAAAATTTTGGGAATCTCTGCTGCAGCATTTTTTTCTCAAAATAAGCATGTCCTTCCGGCAATCCCACTGAACCTGCAGTCTAGGACGAACATTGATCCTGTGGGAAAAGGCTACATGAAATGCGACAGCGATAATTCACCAAAAGTCTGTCGCAGGGAACAGTGAGCCAATGAATTCCTTGACATAAACCTCCCTGTACACTTTACAAAGTGGAGCAAAAGTGTTAAAGGCATCAAGGGCCTAACTGGCCCATGACCAAAAATATCTTTCAGACTTCTTCATGTTTCGAGGCAATCTCTGCCTTTCTGGTTCTTGAGGTCCTCCCCATCTTCGGTTGCATCATCGGCAAAAATTGAAATTCCTCCAGGTGCAGGCACCATTTCATGCTACCTTTCGAAACGTTCATGGCCATCCGTACCTCTTGAGCCATGCTGGCAGGGCCGCAAACGAAAATTGTCCCACGTCTCAAGCCCTTAGAACTGTGGTGCTTTTCCATTTTTTCCAACCACTCAGTAACGCTCACTCGGCCCACGGTCTGATTCGCGTGACCCTTGACAGTGATACAGCTCAAGTCATCCAAATTTGCCTGCAAGAAAGACAAGGCATGCTGCAACAAGACCTCACTGCGCAGGCACCAAAAGAGGCTCGTCTTCTGTCCACAGGCAGCTACTGAAGGCAACAAGGACAAGGCTGGTGTCACACCTATACCACCAACTACAAAAAGAACAAGCTCACAGGAAGGAAGTGATGGGAGTCCATAGGGACCTTGTAAAGACACGGATAAATTTGTGCCATTGCCATTGGTTGCAGCAAGCTTCTTGGTAAATTTGCCAGTCACTTTGATGAAAATGGCTACGTTTGCATCATGCTTGTCTGTAGGAATTAGGGTAAAAGGATGAGAAACTGTTGAGAGGCTCGGAACCGAAAGCCGGGTCCATTGTCCTGGTTTGAATCTAAAGCCAGGTATTGAGAGGTACAAAAAAATGTACGTTTCTTCTTTTTCCGAAATCACCTCCCACTTCTGGACAACTGCTTTCCATGATGATGCCCATACATAGATCCTTTGTCCAATGTATCCCAACAACACCATGCAATTCACCACTGCTGTGAAAATGCTCAGTAAACTCTTGTGCCGAATCGCCGCATCAATCATGTGGTAAATTGTGAAGAGGAATCCAATGAAGCTCCTGACTCTTTTCCAGCAGATGTTTGGAGCTTTACAGAAACTAACATGTAAAACAAAGTTGGAAAAAAGGCAGCTTTGAAGAAACTTAGATTTAAAAAAGCTAAGACTTGGCTAAGAATCAAGAAGTGTAGTACTTTGAAGTGGTCATAGATCACAAACTTGGCTGGAATCACACCCATGAACATCAAGCCTAAGCTAAGTAAGCCAAATACCGATGTCATACTGGCAAAGACCACGCTGACACCCAGTTGCTGGAAAACAACCACCGTATGAGCGAAGCCAATAACTAAGGTAGCTATGCCCAAAGTGTAGTGGATGCGCCAGGCTGATTCACGAGACATCTGCAAGATGTTATGATAACCAAATTTGTAGAATGCAAATAGCAAGGTCAGGAACATGGCCTCAGATTTTTTTCATCCCAAAGGTGAAAAAAAGGTTGCAAAAATAGGAGCAGTGAATTCTTTACTTGTGAACTGAAGATGTGCAGAACAAAGTTTGGTCCTCTAGATGTGCGTCTGACCTACGTATGCGTTTCTATGTTTTTTTTTCTATCAAGGTACCATGCCAGTCGCATTCCCTGTGCTATTCATATGACCATGGCCGGAAGCAAAGATGGCGATCATTAGCATGCTGATAAAGCTGGCAAGGATGCCTAGAGGACATGGGGACATGGCGTCACTAATATCACAGGTGTTTGGTGTGCCGCCAGGTTTGGGTTTAGCTGTTCAGCCTCTAGCCAAACAAATTTCTTGAATGATTAACCTGGATACCTCCAAAGGCATCTTGCACAAGAAGTGACCTGCTGTGGTTTGATCACATGCCGGCCATCCGTTTTTCTCAAAAATTTAGGAAGAAACCACGACCCTTTTTTTTCTGAAATTTCGATCCCCGCAGAAAAATTGAAGCAACTTGGGTTTGTGCGGTCTTGGGGGTTCCCCCAAGCTTCGGAAAAATCCGGCCTGTAAGATTGGCAAAGGACCAACTTTGGAATCTTGCTGGTTTCCAGCACAGCTCGATTCCAAAGCTGGTCATTTTTGTGGCTCCCAGAAGAAATCCGATGATTCCAACCAGCACAATACCGATGAAGCCTGAGAAAATGATCCAGTTGTCCATTCCATCGCGGCCCATTCTGCCCACGGCAGACTTCAGTGACCCCCAAGCATTAGATGAAGCCTAGTTCCTTGAGCAAACGTTTGAAGAGAAGCAGGTTCACAAAACCGAAAAACTGCCTCAAGGTCTGTGTTGATGAACAAAGGTACAAAGTCATGATCCCTTAAGTTTCAATGGTAGAAAAGCTTCAGATGAACCCTCAGCCAAAAGGTCACCTTGAAAGCACGAAGAAACGTTTCACCCCATTTTTCATCACCTTTCACAGCTACAGGGAAAAGTGGAACCTTTCGTTCCACCCCAAGTGTCACCTTGAATCGCTTCATTTTGGTTGCAACAAAATCGACAAAAAAAATCTCCAAGTCCTGGCCTTCTTGGTGTGGACTTCGCAACTTCAAAAAAAGGTCCAATAGCTCTGTTTTCAAAACAATTCCTATTTTTTTGATGGTTAGTTTTTGTTGTTGTTTCTTACACTGCACCACTCCGAAAGAATTGCACGAAAAAAGCTGTTTTTTGATGTTCCAGTTGTTACGCTTTAAATAAATGGGTTTTCAACATGCACACCCATATGTGGCTCTCGATTTTTTGAGCCTAGAGGTTCAGGTTCCGGTTAAGTCTACATGCTGCATGCTTCCAATTGTCTTACGAGTACCGACTTCGACCATTTTTGCTGCCGGGGCATGGCTGTCCACATGGAAGAGGTCCGCTCAGCAGTTGCCAGATCTTCTGGTGCCTGGCCCAGCAAAAAAGACGAACGACGGAGGCGGAGGCCACAAACTGGAAGGTTTTATACAAAGGTTTGGCATATTTGGGAGTAACTTCCAGTTGGGTGTTTCCAAAAATAGGGGTACCCCAAAATGGATGGTTTATAATGGAAAACCCTATTAAAGTGGATGATTTGGGGGGAAAACCCACTATTTTGGGAAACCCCAATTTGGGAGTAACTTCCAGTTAAAACAGCAAGCCACAGATTTATCGCCTTTGAAAGCTCAGTGTTGCCAGCCCTTAGAGCTGAAAAAAGTGAGAACAACCATCCAAGGGAGATCTTCAAATTTAACCAAAGGAAAACCTGCCAAGATTCCCCAAGAGTTCAAGCTCTTTGTAAACCAGCGGCACATGCTCAGTGGCCAAAAACCTTCGCTCATTTTGATGGATTTTTTGGTACCAAGCTGTACCAAGATATACTCAGAAGCATCAAAACTCAGACAAAAACTGTGGAGTGTATTGAGATGAAATGGTTGAAACATTTGGCAGCATTTTCTCCAAGAAGCTGTGCACTGATAGACAAGACCCGATCCTCCAAGATCACTTGGTGCCACCAGCCCGGAGGGACCACAACCACCTCAAGCAGCGCTTGGTAAACCCAGTTTCCTCAGAATCGTGCCCTACCACGGCATAAGTTGCCACGCCTCTCCCATTTCTTGTGTGATATTCCAAACCTCCGGGAATCTGACGCCATCCTCCTGGCGCAGCAGTTGTTCACAAGGCGACCGTGTTTTTTTTCGCCAAAAAAAAAAAACCTTCGGTGCCTCTGACATCTCATCGCCCCAGCAGCTTTGGCACTGCGATGTGACATCTGAGCCAGGAGGCAGCAAGAGCCAACGAGCACGGCCTGCCATGGGGCCAGCAGCAAGATGACTCAAACAGAAAACCTCAATATAATGACCCACTGAATATCTTTACCCTGAGATTGTGACGAGAGTTGGGATGAAATTGCTGGTTTCGGAGCCCGCAATAAGTTTCTGCGATTGTCTTGTGCTTATCAGCTTATCCTATCCCTGTTTAATCGCAATCTGACACCACTGCACAGGTCGGATGGGCCCAGTACCAGCATGTTCCAAGTGCCGGCAATCACTGGGTCCTTCTTCCTGGGTACAACATCGCTTGAGAGGGCACATCAGCCAGCATTCACTACATGCCAGGAAATATATTGGCATAAGAATGAAACATGAGCCTTAACAGTTTAACAGTCCAAGATCCATCCAAGTGTACAAATAAACCACATTTAGATTTAAAAAAAAACGCAAAAACAACCAGCATTTCATTTTGGAGGAAATTTTCCAACCCGTCAGGTCTCAATCGTGTTCTGGCACCCTTGCCACCAACTTGAAGCCATCGTTTTCCAGAGACTGCCAAGCTTGGAAGCTGAAACTCTTCTCCTGGCGAACGGGTGACAGCGGCTATCGGTCCTTAGGTTTTTTGAAAAAAAAACTAAACGCCCCACCTGTAGACAATCCTTCTGGAATATTGAGAAGATCTGAAAGTTCTGGTCGTAATAATTTGTCAGACATCATGAAGTAGGCTTCACCTGACTCACTTCTTTGAAGAAGTTGGATGTATTGAGCAAAAGGCGCTGCCAGACTTTGGGCTTTGCCCTTCCCCTGCACTTCATAGTTAACAACATCTCTGCCACAGGCCGTCATGAGCCGCGGCATAAAATCCAATACCTTCTGTCCACTCAAGCACGTCATCGCATCCTTCAACAAGAATGGCTCTTGACTTTCAAGGCCATTGCCAGCTTCGGAAACGCTGAAGTGTGGCGCTGGTATAGTTCTGGAAACTGATTCGCTGGTGGCAGTTTTGTAGGGTATAGCGCTCCTATTCACTTTCTGCGCAGACTCGGGCATTTGGGATGCACACTCCAGCTTCTGCAAAACCTCTGCAAGTTGTTTCACCTGCACTCGTGTGATTTTCTCACAAACAGATCTTTGGTGCGGGGAAGCATTCAAGAGCAACTTGCATTGACGAATGTCACTTGTGACCAGTCTTGTGTATCATATGCAGTCTATTTCCGAATCCCGGGGTGCAGTTGGGCCTGGAGCTTTGTCTTTTCACTTTGTGCTTCTCCTGCTAAATCGCTGACCTGGTGCTCATGTGTCCAAATTCTTCTGATTTTCGAGATAAGTTAAACGTATAGAAAATGCAAAGCAAGATTTGATACGATATCTTCGCACATTAAACCTTCAAACGAAACTTGACTGGTTAGTTTTTCTATGTTTTTCTGCTGGAATCTTTGCTCGGCCTCTCTGATCAATTCCTCCAAGGTCGTCCGATGCTTTGCACTCATCTCTAACCTTCGTTCGGTCGGCATGAGATTTGCTTTTGCAAAGGCATCGCCCTGCTGCGCAGCAGCCCGGAACTGTCGCTGTCCTTCCTCCGGGTCTGCTGGACCGCAAAGGCCTTCGAAAAAGACTGCGACAAGTGATCTTGATCATCATCTATAAATACAAATACACGTGATTCATTATATCGTGTATATATATATATATATACATTTATAGAGAGAGAGAGGGAGATACATACACCTATTCAAACATATAACATATTATAACATAAAACATATAACATATAACATATAACATATAACATATAACATATATGTAGATCTGTAGCAAAAAAGAAACCAAATTGTCTTTTTTCTTGTTGGCCTGCTGCCAGCACTACTCCCAAATTGTTCTGGGCCGCAGCATATCCTTGTTCTGCAGCACGGCGCAACCAGACCAAGGCATCATCCAGATTCTTCGTACAGTTCTCGCCCACCAGTAAATGCATGGCCAAATGATGTTGCAAGGATGCTGAACCCAATTCAGCCCCATGTCGGCACCAACGCAGTGCCTTTTTGGCTTTTTTTTGAAAAAAAAACACCCGGAAAAAGTTGGGAGTCACAAGTAGTTGAAAAATGCACCAATTCCATATTGTGTTTGTGTGTGTGGCTTCAAGACTTCAAGACTTGATTCTTATCATAAAATGTTAATGTTATCATTTTTCAATGTCTTTTCTTTGCGAAGAACCTGGGTCTGCCATACCTTTCATCACTGGTTTTACGCATCTCAAAACCGCCTCCGAGATCTCATTGTTTCGGACAAGGCAAACCACCAATTGCTCTACCGCTTCGAGGTCATCCTGACATACTTTGAAGAATGCATCCACCATCAAAACCAGAGAGTTGTAATCAGTGTATCAGTCCTTGAGTTGATCAGTTGATCCTTTCCTTTTTTGTTAAACAAAAAACTGGACGCAGTTGATCTTGTTTCCCTCCTCGTCCGCTGCGCGCCGGAGCCACTTCTGTGCATCAGCCACGTGGCCCTTGCGGTGAAGCTGTTCGGCCAAAGAGCGCAAGGCACGGTGCTGGCCTTGTAATGCCTAGGGTGCACGTTTTTTTGGCCACAAGAACCATTCACCAATCCCCAAATCCTTGCATTTTCCTCGAAATTTTCTGGGGAAGCCTCATCTCACATGGGCGATGTTCATTTATTTTTGAAGTGACAAAGGCGAAAGATGCGAGCTGCCGCTTCATGCATCCAACGCAAAGCCTCTCCATCCTCACATCTGTCACCCAAGCAGGCCTTGCGAGAACAATTCTTCGAATCAATCAGCTTCAACTTACTGACTGAATAATCCGAAAAATGTCATGAAGTATGCAGCAAAACATCCAATGGAATCCATTTTGACCAAAATCTTCACCTGTGCATCTGCATGTCCTTGCTCAGCAGCTGCTCGAAGCCATCGAAAAACCTGCGGGGCCCCGGTAACTCCGCGCTGGATACATGTATCAAAAACCATTGGAGAACAACTTCAACCGTTTTAGAGGCTCAGAAGATCAGATCCTTTGAAAATGTCTCGCCTCTGTCATGCTGGCATTACCTTTGGCACCGGTAATAGCAGAACATCTCAAGTTGCAGAAATTTGCAGAATTTCAGCTGTGCTTTGACAAGTCCGTAGGATTATGAAGCCCAACCAAGCAAACTCTCGTGATTCATTTCGCCACTGAATTCTAAACTCTGAGATTTCAACGTTGCTCCAGTTGCATAGCCAAGGCCAACTGAGCATCTGCATCCCCCTGGTTATGTCAAGATTCCCTTTTTGAATGGAGCAAATCCTAAAATGCATTCACTCCCACCTTGCCTCTTTTGCAAGCTGCATGTGCCAAGGGGCTGTGTTGGTGAGACAAGATAGCAAAGAGTCCTAAGGGCACGGGACCATGTCAATGTACCCATGGTAACAAGACTTGTATAGGCTTGTGACATCAGGATGTTCACATGTATTCCTGTCCAAGAGATTTACTTGCTTACATGACACAAGATCACCTTCGATACCAATTTGTGGGACCTCCCGTCCTTGAACTTCATGACTAGGTAGCAACCATCAAGCAACACAGGGAGATCGAAGTGATGAACAAAAAGGTCGCCTCGCCCGATGTGTTTTCATACGACCACAAAACCCAGGTTTCCCAGGACCCCAAATGCCTTGTGCCAACAACCTCCTGCGCTGGGAACGACGTGTAGAGGCTGGCTGTACCACTAGCTCCACTGCTCCGAGTCCAAGGACAGCCTCTTAGTAATGAAGCTGGATCTGACAACAAAAATGAGGCATCAGGTTGGCCACGGATATATCAAGCAAAAAGTCATGACTATATTTAACCGCTCAATGCTCAACCCCATATTTCACCAACTTTCCAAAGACTTTAGAGAAACACTACCTGGCTCCCATTGGATCAAGGTCACAGTGCAGTAGTAGTCATAGTCCGCCAAACACTCCTGCGAACTTTGATGATTCTGGGAAAAAGTGACGGCCTCTGGACTCTTCAACTATGATGGGGGATTGCTTGGAAATCTTCCAAACAATTTCAAAAAAGTGTCCAAAGGTCCAGCTTTTTCAATATGAAAAGTTCTTTCTTTCAATTAGCAATCTTTATTTTTCGCGATCCGATAAACAGGTCGTAGAGGTCAGGAGTCTGGCACCTTCACGGCACCTTCCATGGTGAGGGAACCCAGCCTGTCGATGTTTCATCATACACGTGGTACTTTTATCGCTGGAAAGTTTTGAACCACGTACAGTTCATAAACAGAAACATCCCTCACATAAAATTTTGAAAAAAAAACATCGGAAAAACATCTTCTTGGACTCAACCACCAGCTAACATTTCATAGCCATGTTGACCAACTCAAAATTCATCTACAGTGACAGTAGCAATGAGCCAAGAGCACGGGAAGTGATTTCTGCGATATGTAGGAGTATCAGAATTGACCGGAAACAGTTCCAAGCAATTGAGCAAGAATGAAAACTATCGAGAAATAAACACTGTTTTCAAATGAAGCTACAAGAAAATCCTAAAGTTCAGGAGTATACACCTAAATTCAACTGTACTCCCAAAACTATTTTGATATTGGATGATCATGTATACACTCGATGCTAGTTCTGAATAGCATCCATCAACAGCGTCGCGGAGAACCCAAGGTAAAACACAAATACTTGAGCAGTGAATGAGAGGCGAAGCAGTACCCCGTTTGTCAGGAAATCTGAAATCACAAGCCAACCTCTCAAAAGCCCAAGTCGTTTTGGTTCCAAAAACAGGCTTTTTTTTTCAAAAAAAAAAGATGGACCAAACATGTCTGAAATCCTTGGAATTTCCGTTTCTCAAACATGGTCAGCTCAGCAAACCTGATACTCACAGAGCTGATTACCAGCTCGAGCTCGTACGGGGCCAGAAGCTGGAGCAGCCTCCCGTGACACCGATGGGTCCCGCGATGGACGAATTTCTCGACCGACTACACAGCCAGCTACCCCGGGGGCCCCATTCCTGCCAAAAAGCTGAAAAAATGTCAACCTCAAAGAACTTCCGAACTTAGCGAATAGTTCGAATAGTTGGTTGTTCAGGAATTAACTACCTCAGGTACGAGTAGGATTGTAGTTTCAAGCCAGCTTCTAGCAGGTTCTAGGAGCACATGGCACGGGAAGGATGTTATGCTTCATGGAAGCTTGGACCTGTCTACCTGCCAGAACTGCAAAACCTCAAAAATGATCCTGCTACAGCCATGAAAATTCTGCTATCGATCTCCTGAAAGTCTGAAGCTTTTTTCATGGCTTTGTATGTGTAACGCCAAAAGGGTCCCGAATTCCTCTTTGGCCCGCCAAAAGGGGCTTTTGATCCGGTTTTTGGAGTTTAGGGGCTGGTCTTAGTTTTTTGCGACACGTCTGCCAATTTGGGCAATAGCACCAACAGCAATGAGAAAGCCAACGATGACAACTAGCTTTGCAAAGCATGACAATCTGTAACAAGGATTCCTAACTCGAAAGAGGTGTGTATACGGAGTATTTTTTAGCTCTATGAATCAACCAGCGAGTGTGAGGCTCACCTATGTCAGACACTGGCGCACCGGCTTTGGACGGGCTTCAACAAGGCTTCCATTGAGGGGTATCGACACTCAGCACACCTCAAAACAGCTTCCCATCCAATGAGAATCCGAGCTGCGCATACATTGGCAACTAAACAGGTCTGGCTATTGATTCAGGTTCATCTATGAATCTGGAAGGATCTGGAAGGTGTTTAATCAATTCCATGACATACAAACTCTGCAACGTCTTCAAGATTCCGGACTCTACAACTTCAAGTCGTTCTCTGCCTGAGCAGATTGACAATCACACGGATCCACCACATTGAATTTTTGTATGAAACAAGTTGAGCAAGCTGCAACACCTCTATGAGTTTACTGTGCTTGTCGTTTTTGCATTTGTTCCCCCAGTTGATCCTTTTCGTTTCATCCTTTACCGAATTGCCTGTGGGCACTGCATTTGTAAGCCGCCGCGCCTGAGAAACACCCGGGTTCAACCGTCGGATGGTCAAATATTGGAAGCCGCCAACTGGACGGTTTTCAAAACCCAAGCCATGCAGCTATGGAAAAGTCACCCACCTCCGAGTAGATCTCCTCCACCTCCTGAGTTTTGAGCAGTTCAGCTGATGCAAAGAACTTCGCAACAACTCAAGCCATGTATAGTTGGAAGTTGGACCTTGGTGACCTTGATATTCTCGGCGGACTCCGTTTTTTGTTGTTGCTAATGAACCAACCCCCAATGTGGCGCAACTTTAAAAGAAACGCCACCACCTTGTGACCTTCAGTTGCAACTTCCTTGGAACCCTGCCTGCTCTTCGAGAAAGCCAGGCACCAACAAAGCCCTGACACCGACGCCAATTTGTTTTTTTGGAGCCCATTTAAGTCTACAACCAACCGGGTTGTTCCCGAAATCTCCCAGGGATTTTTGTTCATCATCATCCGAGAAAAATCATACCCCACCTGCGGCTTCCTTTGTTGCCAGGTTTCGGAAACTTCAGATGATGACCATCATAGCAACCGTCCTCAGCACCCCAAGTTGCTGGGGGTTTTTTTGTTGAGGTTTCTTTTGGGGTGAGGTTCAACCTGAGATCCCCGGGCTTTTACCAATGGGGAGGCTTCATCCAACCTGCAGTTAAAATTGCTGACCTGACAAGATTGACACATTCGTCACCGAGGCCCCATACTCCAGCAAAGGGATCTGAGCCTGGCAAAAATAGACGAAGGAAAATATTTTGTGATGCAAGAAGACTCGACACTAACCAAATTGTGTCCACATTGCTTTTGTATTTTTATGCACAGCCGAAACAAGAATCAACTATCAATTCATCCACGCTGGCTTGTGATGAAAATTCCAGCAGGCCTCTGGCATTCTCAAACAGGGCGTTACCCATCACTGGCAGACCCTAGTTTTGCTGGCATTATATGACTATATAAAAGCGATGCCTCATGTTACTAGTACAAAGCCTGGTCAATGCCCAGAGGTCCTTACAAGATGGACCTGCGTGTCCTCATGGCAAAAGCCTAGATGATTATGTTTGAAACTAGTCATGGGGAGTCTGCAATATCCGATAGTGTATATGTAAAGCGCCAATGCCGATGCTTGATCAAAGGCAATAACAAGTTTTTGCTTCCTTCTCACAACCCAGCATGTTCACAGACCGATTTTCCATGATTCGACATGTTCAGACCTGTTTCGGAAAAACTGGCATGAACCATCGGAATATCATCTCTACTTCACTTCCCAAATGCCCCCCTGGACTGGCAGGCACAATTGCAAAGTGCATAGAAAACAAGAGGTCCATTGAAAAGGACAACTCTAAACTGGGTCATCCACTTCATCTTTGCTTTTCCAAAGAAAAGCTGCCAAAATCAAAAGTAGTCTTCTCTAGTACTTCACCCACTTCCCTGCCATTTTTCTATTTTTCCTCTTTGCCGTCCAAAACCTCTTCCCAGGTTGCGTCTTTCACACATCTGAGATCATTTGTTCATCTCTTGTCATACTTGCACTTGTATTTGAAGTTGGCTCGCTGGTCTTGCTGCGCTCAAATCATACTCAGACTACAGAATCATTGCAATGGGACTCATTCAAAGTTGTCCAAATGCCAACCTTCAGTTGGCAATCTCTTTCTCTATATTCATCCGGGATGTTTTTGATAATCTCCAAACAAATCTAGGATGCTTGACCAACAAGCCTGAAGTTCTCTACATAAAATTGTTTCAAGTTCTACCCTTCACTGTAGCGTTTTGTAAGCAGCTGGTGTTACACCGACCGGCGATCTTATGACCTGGGCCCCTGTTCTGGGACAACTCCTGTCAAGCCCAAGCCGAAGCCCTTGGGGATGATGCCAGCCTCACAGGTAGTTTTCAGGCGGGCTTTGATTTATCATGGTATTTATCGAGTTGGTGGTTGAACCAACCTCTTTGAAAAATATGAGTCAAATTGGGAATCTTCCCCAAATACAAATGAAAATAAAATAAGATTTGAAACCACCACCTAGTTACCATTTATTTAGTAGTCTTACTATCAGTGAAATAAAAAAGTCCCACCTTCTGATTGGCTGCACGCATCTGTGCCACATCTTCGCGTTCTGCCAGCTGTGCATAGCATGGGTGGCCTCATTCTTTTTTTCAACGGCGGGGTGTCTTTGAATCACGTAAACTTTCATGTGTTGATTCAGATTGACATGTGGAAATATCTATATTTATATACAACATCTGCGGTTGGAACCACAGAATTGCCACACAACTTGCTGAAAATTTTGAAAAGAAAACATGGTTTTAACAGACAGCAGACTCAACGACATCCAAACACTCTTCAACGGACAATCAGCAGCAAGCATATGATCTTGTTCCCCTTTGATGTGGTCCAAATCACCTGAAGCACTGTGCAAAGCATGGTGGTATTTGGGGGGGGGTGAGGGCTTTGATGCAAAGCCGTCACTGGGAGACCACAACATTCCGCCACAAGAAAACCATAAGAAAAAGCCGAAGAACACCAAACGCAAGCTACAGCACATTCAAACCCTATGTTTTGAATAGCAGAAAGTCTGTGCAGAAAGCCTTGTCAAGGCTCCCAGCCTTATAGTTGGACTGTTTCACCTTGTCGCATCTGAAGCACATGTAGCCCAACAAGTAGTCCTGGCAGCGAAAAAAAGCGGCAAAGTTCCCGTTGAGCCTTTGGATCAACTCATCTCAACTTGTTGCGGCGTTCCTCAAAGATGCTTCCAGAAATGACACCGGTATGACTTTCCATCATTTGAAAACGAAGGGATGCATGCTGAGCTAAAAAGCGGTGCAAAACAAGTCGGGTTCACATATTTCTTGGGCCTACCAAGGTGCAAGAGAAGTCACACGGACACGCTTGAACAACAGTGACTGATTACCCTTCCTTTCCGCCGAAGCTAGGAGTCTTTCCCTCTCCACCTCATCTTTGCTTTGAGGCCCTCATCGTCAAATTGGAATTGTGGAACTGGATCAAATTGTTTCAAGAGCTTCACAGCACGATTTCGTTCCTGCAATGCGCTTTGGAAAAGCCGTAAGTTGCGAGGTGCAAATCCTTTTCTGTTTTTGAATATGACGAAAAGAAAACGCTACTTACATTGAGTATAGAAGAACTGGAGCTGACACAAGCATGACTTCAAAGAATATCATCCATTGAATGGTTTGTACATGAGGTCCCTGTATCAAGTTTACCATCCTCTAAAAAGCTAGGCATGTTCAACCCTTGCTGTCCTTGCTTGTCTTGGCACTACCCAAAACATCAATCAGCTCTGACTTCGTCAAAGAGGTGGTCTTCACCTATGGCAAAGGTTCAAGCGCCATCCCCGAAAATGCTGTGGTTGCAGTTGAAGCTAAGGACAGGACCATGGTTTCCTTGCGAAAACTGGGCAGCGATTTTACCCCCCCGAACCACCAGCTTGGATCCGAAAATGTCGCAGACAGTGGGGAACATATGCGAGAGATCGTTTTCGTTGATCTCAAGAGGCGGGAGTTTTTTTTATTTAGGAATAGAAAATGTTGACATTTGAATTGTTCATAATTCTCACCTACGATTCTTCAAAATCCTAGTCGGTGGTACACCGTTCACAGTACCACTTCTTACCATTCTTTATGCCATCATGAGATTCTTCCAACTCACGAGACTTTGACAGCACAACGATCGCCACCTCTTTTGAGACTGGTTTCAGAAATCTCAAGAAGCCTGGTGCTCACCGCAACTGCTCATCCTTGATCTTTCCAAAACTTCGGTCTCTCACTTCGTGACACCCACTTTGGCTGCACGAAGAGTGCGGTCATGGATCATGTAGCCTGGCCTGAAAACCCACCCGCAAAGAGGAATTTGGTTCGGATATTTTGCCGTTGTTCTCAAGATTTGGATTCTGGGAAACGGCCAGCCGGAGTGAGCCGAAAAATCGTTTTGCGAGCTCTTGGTTGCGCAACTAAGAGCCTGACTCCATCACATGAAAAATGATATTTGGCTCCTGGCGTCACGAGCACTCACGCCACTCAAGCTCTTTGGCTGACAGTCACTGACATGTGCTGCACCTTGCCAGGCATCTCCATGGCAAACATTGCCTCGTGATGCTCAGGGTTGAAGGGCTGGTCCAGCACCTGAACCGAACACACTTCACTGGAGGTGTTCATGGTGAGCTCCCAAGGAATTTTTGGAGGAGAAACATTGCGCAAGTCGCGAAACTCTTGTGACTTGGCAAGTTCATCCAGCCTTCATTTTGTGGACACCAAACTCTTTGAAGGCTTCTTCCACGACGTGCCGAATCTTTTGCACCTTGCTGTCATGGAAGGTGTGACTGCCTATCATCCCAAAACAAATGGGGGAATTCCTCGAGGAGCGCGATTGATATCTGCGAGGTGACTTGGATCAAAAGTCTTTGACTGAATCCCTGGGTCAACGGGCGCCAGCCACTTCCTTTTTTAGCTCCTGTGGCAGGAGCTATTCTGGTTTGCGTGAAATCCGCCCGCACCGTAGGTGCAAAAGGGCGTGTCTTTCCGGAGGCACTAACACAGTCAGCTTTAGCTGGGGGGGGGCCACTTATTTTGCAGGTAAAATGCATGGTACGTTCATAAAACACCGTAATTTACAGCATTTTTGGCTTCCCCAATTTTAGGGGTTAGAACTTTGCAGCAAAGATAGGTGCAGTTTAGCTAGTTTTGGCGATTTAACGCCTTCTTGAGTCCGGATCAGCGGTGGCAAAAACGCAGCAAAAAATGATTGATTTTTTACTTGACGAGCACGAGCTGAAAAAATGCGAAAAATTGTTCCAAAACATCGTTTTTTTTTTTTGCATGTTGTCTTGTCAAAACACTGTAAATACCACTGTTTTTGGCTGGTTTGCTTTGAGAACTGGAAGTGAAAACATGAAGAAACCGTGGAATTTGCCGTACATTTAAAGCCCCTTGTTGAAAAAACATCGCAAAACACAGTGTTTTCTACGTGTTCGCTAAAAAACAGTGTAAATAGCGATGTTTTTGGACAATTTTCGTCCTTGACGCTGCAAAACTGTCGTAAATGCCAGTGTTTTTTCTTTTACAAGCACAAAAATCGCGCAAAATACAGTGTTTTTGGACGTTTTTGACCTAAAATATTTGACCAGGAACAACAACAACAACAACAACAACAACAACAACAACAACAACAACAAGAAGAACATATGACACCTTGTAAGCTTGGTGCGGGCGGACCCTGCCGCGGAGCGGCGTGAAATATTTGTGCATATTTGTGTCCAACATCGAACAGTCCATCAATAAAGCAAAGTGAATACAGTACTGCGTTATGTTTCGATTTTACGGTGTTTCGTCAGATCACTCAAAGATGGCTGGGAGATTCGCTCCTCGCTTTCATCTAATTGGTCCGTCTTCACACTGTCGATGGCTCGCTCTAAGTTGTCTGCCACATGTAGTAAGCTCAGCGCCTTGGAAAGGTTTTCTGAAACTCGGCATGGAAGCAACACCAAACCAGGAAATCATAAGGGCTTCCATCTTGTGTTTCTCATGCTACATGTAGACATCATAAAGTCATAAGTTCAAGCCAAGGGAGACAAACTCTGAGTTTGATGCGAACTTGGTATAGCCATACTTGGCCTCATTTTCAAGGTCCTGTGTATGCCTCCATCGAGCTACCGGGTCAGAATAAGTGTAGATAAGACAAGTTTGACAAGTTCGTATTGGTGCAAAGGAGTGTTTGCAAGCAAGTCTTGAAGGAAAGTGTTCTACTACCACTCCTGCCATGAAAGGTGAACGAGCCAAGAAATCTAAAATGACTCATTCGATTTCTTTAGTATTCCACGAAGGATGCACTTTGACATCTCCCGGTACGGTGGGCACTGCTGTCCTGATTTGCTGCACGTTCTTACTTGAGAGAGGATACCCTACTACAGGAGTGAATGTGAACCTCCGCATAACGTGCTTTAGTACATCCGGAGCCATTCGTCTTCATAGAATTCCTTGTTGTTAATCTCACAACGACAAAGACGACAAAGAAAACGGCAACGGACAACGGACAACGGACAACGCACGACAACAGACAGTAGACGACAACGACAATGACAACAACGACGACCACATCCACCACATCCACCACAACAACCACGACCACAACAATCACAACAACAACAACAACAACAACAACAACGACAACAACAACAACAACAACAACAACAACAACAACAACAACAACAACAACAACACCATCAACACCACACACACACACACACACACACACACACACACACACACACACACACACACACACACACACACACACACACACACACACACACACACACACACACACACACACACACACACACACACACACACACACACACACACACACACACACACACACACACACACACACACACACACACACACACACACACACACACACACACACACACACACACACACACACACACACACACACACACACACACACACACACACACACACACACACACACACACACACACACACACACACACACACACACACACACACACACACACACACACACACACACACACAC
>DF239327.1:22633-60894 GCA_000507305.1 Breviolum minutum Mf 1.05b.01 | reverse complement strand
AACAACAACAACAACAACAACAACAACAACAACAATCATCAACAACAACAACAACACCATCAACAACAACAACAACAACAACAACAACAACGACAATCACAGCAACCACAACAACCACCACAACAACACCACCATCAACAACAACCACAACCACCACAACAACAACCACAACAACACCACCATCAACAACAACACCACCACCACCACCAACAACAACAACAACAAGAAGAAGAAGAAGCACGACAACCACGACAACCACCACCACCACCACCACAACAACAACAACAAGAAGAAGAAGAAGAAGAACAAAAAAAAACGCGAGGCAAGACAAGTCCATCCCCAAGGCGGAACACTTGTACCATCTCAGAAAAAGGATTATTTAAACAAACAATGATGACAGAAAAACAGCTCGTGAACAACACAAGAAATAGCTCCCCCCAAATATATACTAATATAATATATATATATATAATATGGCGGGGAGCATATATATATATATACATGCCCCACACCCACTGCCTCTTTTTGGCTTGCAGCAAATCCTAAGTCGCTCAAGCCAAACAAATGCCAAATGAGCTCAAATGTCAATAAGAGTCTACAAGGCTGCTCCAACGATGCAGTGAGCCGTTCATCGATTTTTCATTTCCCAAAAGTCCGCTTGCAAGAAGAAAGCAGTGGCTCGTTGGACCAAGACTTGAGAAATACTTCAAAAACTGCAACCTAAGTGTCTGCTTTGCTACCTTTCATCTTCTCATCGAGCTCTTGCAATTGCTCTTTTGCCTCTTCAAGCGACGATGCCAACAAAGGTGGAAGAAACTTTTGTTTGTTGGCAGCATCTGCTTTTCTATCAGAGATGCCACGGGTCAAGAAGGGGAATGGATGTTGCAGCACTTCGTTGCAATCAAGGAATGAATTGACAGTACCCTCTGTGGACGATGTTCTGATCAAAATTCAACACAAATCCCTCATCAACTTGCCATCCCAAATGGCAAGATCGTGCCAGCGCAATCTTCTCCTCAATCTCTTCAACTGTGGGTGCCTCTCGCCCGTGTCCACTGAGACCGGTGGCTGTCGTCATTGTGTCGAAACAGGTTGATGACAGGAATCAGAAAGATCCAAAGGAGACTACGTGAAAGAAAATGAGCAAGAGAAAACAGTATCCAATATCTACTTTGGAAAGCCCACCTAAGATCATTTTGTTTTGGTAGGCCCTGACATTCTACAACCTGTGCCATAGACAAGAATTTTGGCAGCACTTCCCATCTTGGATGCCATACCTCCTCAGAACAAAAGCTACGCAGTTGCACCTGAGGCATCATGGCATTCTTTTCAACCAAAACTGTCTCAAACACGTCTCAAACACGCTTGGTTGACATCGTTTCACAAAGTTTAAGTATGTTTGGTTCCTTCATTTCGTCTCACATGGAGACCACACCGAAGATCGCTGCCAAAGGTATCGAGGTTGCACCTCAGTTGTGTATGCGATTTCTTCAAAACATCGGTGTGTAGATGATTTGGATGATTTGATCCCTTCTTTTTTCTTTTCCGCGTTAGATTTGGACCCAAATGGACCATATTCACAACCTGTCTGGCCTGGACCACCGTAGATTACAAGACCAAGCGGCAGGGAATATCGACAATTCGTACTCAGCTGCAACTCCAATCTCAGGTGTTGCTACATTTGAGTGACCTGCCGTGAAAGGTCGAGGTCTTGAGGTCAACCATCTCGCTGTCCCTGTGATTGGTCGCAGCCTTGAAGATACCTGGCAACGTTGCTGAGGAATTTTCAGGCGTATGCAGTATACCTGGTTACATGGCGGGCTTGTTATGACTTGTTGAATGTTGACACCTTTTCATGGAAATAGTTGTGCAAATCCGAAAACGCTTGTTGACCAGTCGACTATTCCAACTTTCAGAAGGCTATGGACTCCTCCTGCCCACCCACCCATGTACAGCTGCATCCGTGAGTGGTTAGTTTGTGTACAGTGCCTGTTCATTCCTGTTCTATTTGAAAATGTCACAAAAAAAAAACTGTAGGCATTGGTAGAACCAACTTGCAAGCAACGAATAGACGCCCCTTCGGGTATTTTGCACTTTTTTGTTTCCCCTTCGCGGCTTGCCGGGGATCACACCGAACGCATCGAACGCGGTTGGACTTGGCCAAGCTGAACTGGATTTGCCCAGCTTTCATGCACCCAAATATTGCTCAGAGCCAAAATGCCCGACGGAAAAGAGTCATTTTTGAACATGGCCACTTTGGAATCATCAAACAAATCAACTGTTTGCTAGTACTATCATGCTTAAAGGATCTTAAAGGCGAAATAATGCACTTTTTTTACACAAGTTTGCGAAAAATCAACTGCGAAGTTCGGAAGTCCTTGAAATATTTTTCATGGATGACCTAATTACAAAATGGCAGTCAAATTGACAGATCAGAAGACTCCCCGCCTAGCCATTTCAGGAAGAGAAGACAATGTCGTGATGGGCATCTTTCCGAGGCTCAGCAACTTCCCTTTCGTACTTTCGTAGCAGTCCGGGTTATCATTGTTATGCCCCAAATCTTCGGGAGTTGGATTTGCCCAAACGTTTGACAAACTTATCTTTATTTTTGCTGTCAAGCTAAAATCTAGAATTCTTACAGTCAGCATTTGCAAATCTAAATCTCCTGATCCGGTCTTTTTTCCTTCGCTTCAGCATTTCTGCGGAGGTCGCTCCATATCAACTTCACCTCAACATTGTCAAAAAAACACCGCAAGTTCAACATCCAGCATCCATTCAAGCTGCTTGGGTTCAGAATACTAGATGATTCAATCCACCATTTTTTTTCACCAAAAATCCTCTCCCCAAAAAATCTCTCGCCTCATAGGCCATCCCCAAGCAGGAGCTGGCCAAGCAGGAGGGACCCAAGCTTCACTGGTCGAGGGGGGCACCGCTGGCGAAACCGGTGCCTGCGGAAGCACCATGGCAATTCACTGAGAAAACCTGGATCTGAAAAACGAGAAACACCTGCCTCTGAGGGTGGCTTCCACGGCGCATCATCACCACCTGGATCTTCACACATGTGATGGATGGATGAGCGAAATCGATACATTCAACCAACCCCTCTTTCCACTTCCCCAAGAGTCAGCTGCCAGCAGCTGCCCCGCACCTCCGTATGCGACAAGCTCATCTTTCGCTCTGCCTTAGGCAAAAGTGAGGGGCAGTTGAAATGTTCAAATGAATTGCTGGTCAGCAAAATGCCTACTGAGGCCCCGCACGCCAGGGTGTAGTGGGGTTGCTGGGGAACTCTTGGTTGTACCTAGACGTTTGACCCACACAAAAGACACAAACTGCTCTTTTGCCGCGAAAAACAAAAGTCAGTTCAATGCAAAGCCAACTTATGTGCTCCCTTCCATTCCGCCAACACCTGCAAGGAAAAACATATGTCATGCTGATGAAAAATATCATATGCCTTCGAATCCGGAGTTATATTTCATCTGTCAGATTGAGCACAAATCTGGTTGGCTGCAGCAAACAGGAATCTATGTGGCCAGCATAGGAAAAAAAACAAGTGTCAAATTTCCAAACTGCCCCCGCCCCAAGCCGGCTCTGGCCTCTTCACAAGCTCATCATCAACCAGCCGAACACCATCCAGCTGGTTCCCACAGATGATCCAATTCTCATGGACGTTGTGTGGTCGTCCTCGGTGGAGCATCCAAGACATACTGGAAATGCAGCAGAACCAAGAGTGAAAACCCACCTTTTCGATGTTTAAAACTCTGTTCAATGAGATAAATGACCTTCTGAACCGGTGCGTTTCTACAAGATTTTTGAGGCATGTTGCTTTCATTACATGCAATATCTCTGAGCCCAGACCAAAGAGCTCCAACTTTTGGCAGTTTGGAAACATGCGCTCCTCAATTTTGCGCTCTGACAGATGGGTTTGTTGGAACAAGGTAGATTTGTTTGTTGATCCTACTGTTTCTTGATCATCTGATCGTTGAAAAATAGATAATGTGATCGTGAAACATTGTTTTCAACGATGTTCACCAGCACATTCCCCACTCTCTTTCAAACCCTAGGCCCTAAGCCAAATTGCGTTTGAAAAAAAACCTGGAGAGTTCGGAAACCTGGGACGTCCGAACAATCAGATTGTAGATTTCATCTGGCTTCCGCGATGTCTCACGAACCTCACTGACCTCAGGTCAAACCGGCGAAACCGTCCAACCCTGAGGGGACCCTCACCCAACATTTTGGTGTCAATCCTGGGACACCCAACGATCACATCACAGTCCAGGTTCCTGGCAAGGAGAACATTGAGAACATTCAAACGGAATGGGTACACAGCTGTGTACCACTTCTGCATGTCTTCTCTCTATCAATCTCACCCTGGCCTGTTACAAGCTCCAAATGGTACGGAACTTTGTGTCAATGAGTTCTGCATCCTGATATGTCATATCCCTTCAAACACCTATGATTCAAGATTTGTGCCAGGTGATTGTAGTTCAAGATGACGAAGGGGAAGATCAGAAGATCAGGACCACAGGCTTTTGATGCTGTATTCAAAAAACCTTGCCAACCAACTTTCTTTTAGCCTCAATGTCCATCCCTCTGCCATTGCCTGTTGAGCTTTGGGTTGCCTTTAATGCCAACCAGACCTTAGTTGATTCTGTCGATTTCCACTGCGCCACCTGGAATTCAGCAAGGTAAACAGCCACCACTGAGTCACTGGCAGTGTTCCTTTGCGTGATTGATCCTCAGTCGAGTAGGGTGAAAATGACCTGCAGGCTCTACTTAGTCAAAACCCCATGGTGAGTGGCTAGTTTTAGCAATGATTCAATGAATCCTCTCCTGCGTTACGCTGCTTTACTAACTGCGTTTACACTGCGTTTACACCTCCTGTCTGATCTGAATAAACCTTTCCTATCTGAAATTCATGAAAAAGTCGTGCCAAATGATGCCTCATCCAGGCGAGACGTCAGTTTTTTGCGACGCCAAGGATCCAGTGTCCAGTTCTTCCAGTACGAATGATGCGCTGGAGCTGATTGGTCTTTACCCATACAATTTCTTCAATCCTCAAAAGCTGAGAATTCATAGCCCACATCAAGTCAACAGCAGCTTCGCAGACAACAGCAGCTCCTCTTGTAACCCCACAGCTTGAAGCATTCTCGTGCCAACTCCATAGCCTCAACAAGCACCAAATAGAAATCTCTGGGTTACCTTTTAAAAAAATGCCTCAGGACCGCACGCGACCAGTGACCCAAAGAAAGATCATCCTTGCAACATCTGCCAGCTGAGTTAAGCTGATTTACAGCGGAAGGCTCCAAGGATACAATAGGATTGGAGCAATTTATTGTAAGGGAATTCAAAACACACATACCTTGCCAGATCAGATTCTGGCATCATCTTGTCTGTGGCCGCCACCCATGCTCATGGATGTCTCCCACGTTCAGGTTCTTAACCTCCTCGTCTGTCAAAGTGCCGTAAGGCCTTAATACAAATACAAAAGCCAGTGTGCCTACACTAAGTCAGGGTATCCTTGACGTTACCATATATGACAAAAGCATCCATATGCACCAACACCATCTTGTCGTCGTCGTCGTCGTCGTCGTCGTCGTCGTCGTCGTCGTCGTCGTCGTCGTCGTCGTCGTCGTCATCATCATCATCATCAGCTGAATCTGTGTGGGCGAAAAAGCCCAACCATATTCGAGTTGATTTCTAAACATGTTGAATTTTTCAATGAGTCTTATTGAGTTTTATGAATGTTTACCTCGACCAACCAGGATCCATGGGCTCGACATAAGCATGCAACCTGTCCTACAACTTGACAGCTAACGAACGCTACCTTAATTTGTTAAGGTCGACTCAGCCTACAGACCCACTAATAAAGCGAAATCCTGTGGCGCTATCCCAAATTCATGGCTCCTGCCACTTGTTGTTTGATTGGCAAAGGTTAGCCGGCCGCCCGGCGCGCTCATCCCAACACTTGTATTACGCTCAAAGCTCGGAGTTTGTGTTTTTCGGTTTGTTCGTGTAGCCAAGACAGCACTGTGCAAACCTACATGAAGCCCAAGCTACTGGGACACATGGGGTTCAACCGACAAATTTGGGAAGTGTGATCGATCGAGGAATAACACCTCCAAGGCGCGTGCCTTGTCGCATTTCATGGCAATTCTGCAAATGAGTTGGAGAGCAAGCATCACAATAACAGCATCATGATCATCATGTCATCATGGTACGAGTACCTTTTTGAAAAGAACATTTTTGGAGGACCCCAAAGGTCAACTATCTTTTGGCCGAAAAATTGCGGCCTGTTTCCTGAAAGCCATCCAAACACACATTCGCAGCGATGTACAGTAGCACATTCAACGTTAGCGTGCTGGTGAAAGTGTAGCATTCTATGGGAAACGAGATGTGTGCAGAGCGGCGCAAGCGAGCTGTGAGGTTTTGCATGTCTGTGCCCTTTAAGATGTCCGAACATCAAATCAAATTTGACAAATATTCAAGTAATAATCCTGCTTCCTCCTGCAATGCGTACTTGTTGGGCTGAGCCGAACGGCAGCCAGGTAGTTAAGCTAGAGACGCCTTTTTACAGCATAACTAAACGGAACGTCTTTTTCATCAAAAACCTGCAGGATATATACCAAAAACCTTTTGACACCAAAAAAACTTTCGCACCAAATACTTTGAAAAGACATGATTACAACTGACCCAAACTCGAAGGACATGACTACAACATGACCGGTCAACATGACCCGGTAAATGCTGCGATGACATGACTCTGGATATGACTGGCACATCGCCAAGCCATCAGTGCGTTTGGCATCCCTGCAACTCCATGTGAATGTCCCATGGTGGATCTGCCATGACCACGCTAATCAAACCTGCCATGGGACCCGCTGGTCAGTGGGATTTTTTCTGCATTCACTGCCGCAACGTTGCCGCCTTTAAAGATCGACAAAGGAAAGGATCGCATGTCACAATGGATCCATTGCCTCGGGATGCTTGTGGTCTTTAAAGGAGCAACTGTGTCAGGGGCTTCATGTACATTCCAAAAGTGAATCTCCATGGAAAAAGCCAATTCTGCGGCATGCCGGAATTCAAGAAGGAAACAATATCCCCAAGAACTCCATTTTTTTCTGATGAATGTCATGTTCCCTTCACAGATCCGTTGAGCTCATGGACGCAGGCAGATTAATCCCTTTCATCACCAGTTCGTTGATGCGCTTTGTATCAGTACCTCGATTGTGAACACCTGAGTCGCAGCCCGTCCCAGGATGCTGAGCTTAGTCGAACTCAACATCTTAGGCTTCCCACCACGGTCCTGCAGATACCTGGTCTGCTCCAGTGTGAGGTCCAACCTTAACGTTTTTTTGAAACAGAGACTGACATGATGGATTTTCACCGGACCAAACGGAGCTTTTTTTGGCCTGCCTTTTTGCCAAAAAAAAACAAAATTTTACGTTGAAAATGGCGACCGCGACCTGGACTTTTCAAGGCCCTGACGCATAGTGAACATATTTGCATTTATCAATGTGTCGACCTACAAACCGACTTCACGGCTGAAAAAAAAACTTCACAACAAAAAACGGCTCTGTGAACCCCAAATTTTGAGATGTCAATGGATAGCAACTGCCACCCATCGTAGCGAGATATGTTTTCACACTGGCTACCTTTTTTCCTTGTCTTATGATGTCTTATGTGCATCCAAGGCCTTTTTTGGCTTGACATCTCTTGTCATTTTGCGCATCAGAAAAGAGGCCCCAACAAGTATCCAAATAGGAGCAATCACCCAGCCTCAGCCAACATGACCCCCCCAAAACACAAGCAACATCTTCAATCCTGTCAAGATGTCATCCAAAAATCACCGTCTTTCTGCGTTTTTGCAAAAAGAATGCAAAATGGAGTTGAAGACGTGTATAAAACCATATCGTATTATATGAAACCATATTGTATCATATTGTATCAAATCATAGCGTATCGTATAGTACCAGTAATGCCGCACGAAGCGGTGCCGGAAGTTTGAAAAGGTAAACTATATAAAAATCAGAAGAAAAGTGTACCTATAGGAATCGATCGTGACTTTGTTGAACACTTTCCATTCGATTTCGCACGCGACCCTTTTTTGATGATGACTCGAACGACGCAATAAAAAAACTACTCTGCATTACGAAGTGCTACAAAGTACTACTCTGTACCACTCCGTACTACAAAGTACTACTTCGGTACTACTCCGTACTACAATAGTACTAGTCCAGCACTACAAAGTACTACTCCAGTACTACGAGACACTAATCCGTACTACAAAGTACTACTCCAGTACTACAAAGGACTACTCCAACACTACTCTGTACTACAAAGTGCTACTCAGTTGCTGCAAAGTACTACTCCGTACTACAGAGTTCTACTCCAGCACTACATTGCACTCCTCCAAGACCTCCAGGAGTACAAAGTACTACTCGGACTACTCGAGTACCACTCCAAGTACTACAAAGTACTACGCCACTACTAAAAGACACTACTCCAGGACTACAAAGTGCTACTCAAGCACTACTCCGCACTACAAAGTACTACTCCAGCACTACAAAAATATTACTCCTACTACAAAGTACTACTCCAGTAATACTCTGTACTACTCCAGTACTACCCCGTACTACTCCGTACTACTCTCCAGTTCCACTCGAGTACTACTCTGTACTACAAATTGCTACTCCAGTACTACTCCTTACTACAAAGTACTACTCCGTACTACAAAGTACTAATCCAGCACTACAAAATATTACTCCCTACTACGAAGTCCTACCACTCCAGCATTACAGAGTACTACTCCAGTACTACAAAGTGCTACCCAATACTACAAAGTCCTACTCCAGCACTTACTAATCCGTACTACAAAGTATTACACAATACTTTTCCACAGTACTACTCTGTACTACAAAGTGCTACAAAGTACTACTCTGTACATTGTCCAACCTCACCCAAATACTGTGCCTGCCACGAAAACTGATTCTCATGGTGAATCCTCGTCACATATGACACGTCACTTACAACGCGCAGAGCAAAAGATGCCACCCTCCAACCTCACCAAATAATGCGCCTGCCACGAAAAATGACACTCCAAAAATTCAAAGAAAATAGCCGGAAACAGGTGAAACGTCATTTACAATGCGGGGACGATCCGAGCATGATCCGACCATGATCCGAGCATGATCTTGACTCTTCTGTGACGTAACTCTACTATTAATTGACTCTACTATTACTTGACTCTTCTATTACTTGACTCTCCTATTACTTGACTCTACTATTACTTAACTCTACTATTACTAGACTCTACTATTACTTGACTCTACTGTTACTTGACTCTACTATTACTTGACTCTACCATGACTTGACTCTACTATTACTGTACTTAGTAGTAGTGCTAGTAGTAGTGGCGATCTCGTTCGTATATCGGAAGTTTCTCATCTAAACTTCCTTTGATCATATGTTAGTTGTGTATATATAATATAGTCTATATATATAAACCAGTTTAGGGCACTCCATGACCACAAAGGGATGCTTCAAGTCCGGTACGACTCATCCGTCCAGGGTTTGATGACCTTGCGGAAATGGATTTTGGCCTCGGTAACAGGAGCCACCATGGTTTTGCAGGTGGCTTGGCTGTTAGTTTCAGGGTATCGGATACATGTTGAATATGCCCATGAAATTCACAAAGCTCCCTGACGCACGCTGACATAAAGCCCGTAGCTGCACCTGTCCCAGTTTTTTTCAAATATATGGAGGTGAGAGGGCAATGAAATGTAGAAAGGAATGCTAGAACATCCAAATGACAAGCTGGTGATGAATAATGTTACAGTACTGTTAAATGACAATCTCACATCAAGATCAAACAAAAACAACTAGTTCTCAAAACATCTCAGGGGCAATTTATGGCAATAACTTCACTGGCAGAAGGATCCTAAAAGCTGCCAAGCTGACGGCAATCATCACGGCTCCCGTGGGGACAGAACTGTGCCATGCTTTGAGTCCTTAAGTTTCTCGAAGTTGAAGTTTTATCCCAGTTCATTTCTGAAAAAAAAAACAGATTTTGACAACATTTCAGCCTGTTCTTATGAGATATTCGAAAAATAAATGGTTTTCGTAGTTTTTTCGAGCACGCGACTTGTTCATGAATTTCTGAGCTGTGAAGCCTCAGCCATGTCAGCCGACTCTATGACTGCGCCTCATGCCTCATGCCTCATGCCTTGAGATTTCAGCTTGCTAAACAATAACAACCTGTCACCTGTTTAGCCACTCTCACAATGGGACACCGTGCTCTGCCGCGCGGTGGGCTCTGCGAGGAGTTGACGCAGCTCATCTCCCTGGTCGATCAGCTGACGCCTCGGAGTTTTACAATTTTATATTCCTAAGCACACCTCCAAGCAACTAAGAACTGCATCAGTTGAGGTAGGCAGTGAATTGATTCTCTGCTGGTATGGGTGTGTGATGGAGATGTCAAGGGCCCGACTGTCGGGCAGTTGGAGCCTTCAGAAGGTCTTCCACCTGGGTGACCCAAATGGCAACAAAAAAACATGTCACGGCTTCAATTCAAAGTTTCGTGGAACTAAGAAAAGGACACTCACTTCTCCATTCCCCTGCGCCAATTTTTGGAAGGAAATTGAAGGAAATCAATTCTAGATGCCGGTGCACCAATTTACACAAAAAGGGTAAAACACAGCAGGGACAGCATGCAAACATGGAAAGATTTCGAGCACGTCTCGAAAGCCTGCGAGATCGGAACCTGCGACATTGACATGGCAGCACCCATATACAAATCCTGGCATGAGATCATCTGCAAAGTAGATAAAGCGGAGCAATGATTACAACTCTTAAAGCTCCTCCCGAAAGAGCAGGATCACATAAACAACAAGTACCGCTAAAGGACAACGCCATTGTTGCAGGATGTACGAACTGGAACCCACCATCACCACCACAACAGCAGCAACAACAACAAGAAGGAGCGGTAACAGCTACCGCTTCCCGCTCCAGGAATAGATGGGTTTTTGAAGTTCTGCAAATCCTCCCCGTTGCCGTCCTGCACAGGGGGCATTTTCGGCGAGCTTTGCGCCAAATCCAAGCGTGCTCGTTTCACCTGAAACGCGTGTGGCCGGTGGCCGATTTGAAAAAAAAACTCGCCAAAAAAACGAATTCCCGTCCCATGGTGTTTTTATATCCATTTTGCAAATATCCAAATTCCCATGGGAAATCTTGAAAAATGGTCCATTGAACGATGATATCAACTGAGTCTTCCAACTTGGCGATCTGTTAGTCCATGCAACGAGGCGATCCTCACAGGATCAGCATCTACCACAAGCAGATCCTCGTCCTCACCATCCAGCACCTATGGATGGGATAGTGAAGACCCACAGCCAAGAAAGCTCCTTTAAAGAAAAGAAAAAGATAGGTTGACAGGTTATGTAGTTAAGATTCAAGCTCTCCACTCCTTGATAGATCCTATTTTGAGAAGGAACCGACGCATTTCTGATGGGTCTTCATAAAGACTTAAGAAAAGCCATCAATGGTGCGGCCATTTTGGCAAGGAATTCATGATTTAAGGAGGTAGAGGCTGGCTGCAGTCTGTCACTGTGGGGAAGCCAGAAAGTTCTGCAATTCGCAAGCCTGACTTGATCCCTCATTTTGTTGTCATACCGTTACTCTATACCATGTTATAACAGTATGTATGGGTAAAGGGGATATCACAAGTTTACATATCAGACTCGAAAAAAGCAAAGACTACAGAGGTCATAACTCTAACATTAATACAAAAGTTCCACATTGCCACAACTTTCTGCACTTGAATCAATCGCAATCCTTCGAAGTCACCTATTGATAATGTGTTGTTTTCCACCGAACATGGTCGTGCCAGTGGGGGTCAACCAATTCCAACTGGCACCCTTTTAAAAATCAACAGCCAGACAGCAGTGCTAGGGCAATGGCTAGGGCATCGGAAGCATTTGACTCCTGCATTACAAAAAAATAGGCGATGGGGAGAGAACAAACAACTGAGAGCTGTAACATCTTCGCTGCTCTGAAAGCAGAAAATTGTTCACCAGGAGTTTGGTTGAACCTGGATGCCAGTCTCAACTTTTCCTACCTTCCCTTCACTCGTCTGCTCTGCCCCCTCCTTCAAACTTCCAAGAATCGTTTGCAGAGCAGCTGCAGTATCCTTAGCACAAGTCTGGCTTAACAAGTCTTGAGAAACTTGATCATGTGTGTCATTAATTAAAGGTACCACGCCCCCAGACGGCCAGAATAGAACGTAACGTGGAGCTGCGAGTTGGGAAGACGCTCCGCACAATGGAATTACCGTGATTTGCGCATGTTCATCATCATAATCGCACAAATGAGGGTTATCGGTTTGATTTTCGGAGCCCATTTTCGCGTGGGATGGTCGCCATGTTCTTGGTTTTGTAGCACGCAAATGGATGGAACGATGTTGAAGCCACCGAAAGCCCTTTTTTGGCCGCCAGCGCTGTTTTTCTGTTGAATGATTTGCTTCTTCTTGGCGGGTGGGATGTGAGTTATAAGGTTCTGAAACGTTGTCATCGAAGCTGTCATGTGCAAGTGCACTGTGGTACCACAACAGCCTTGGCAGCATTGCTACCCGCGTTACTTTTGCGTGTGCAAAAGTAACTGCTTGCTTTTCCTAGTTCGGTTCTGTCCTTCGCTTGTTTGCTGCCCCTTTAAACCTTCTTTCAGATCAAACGCATTTTGGCAGGAGGGCCCTTACCTCGCTTTACCCATGTTGACATGCAACCACACACACACACACACACACACACACACACACACACACACACACACACACACACACACACACACACACACACAACCAACCAACCAACCAACAACAAAAATAACAAAAAAGCTCCTTTTGCACGGGACAAAAACGAAACGCAATGGTCAACTAAGGGTGTGGCCAATTTTACAAAAACTATTGAACTGAATCCGATTCTTGTGCACAAAAGACTTCTGCGGAAACACATCTTGGAGCTCGTAAGCTTGATCAATATCTGAAAGCTCGGTGGGAGTGTCGGCTGGAACCTGCCTGCAACCTGGCTCGTTACTGTAATTCTTTCTTATTCCCTGAAACCATGACCCCCACAGCTCCCTGGACCACTGTCGTGGGTGTTGTCAATGACATACACATATATCATATATAATTATGCACAAATATGTTAGATAATATAAAATCCTTTCTAGGGATCAAATTGGAGAGAGTTGAAAGACTTCGCCAAGAATCTGTAGCTCGAAACACTGACAATGCAGACCGCGCATGGCCTGCCCCTGAGATGAGACAGTTGGCAGATTTGTTCAAAGGTCAGTTGGTAAATTTGGTAAATGCAAAACATTTCTACAAATCAGTGACTTGGAAATACCAGTTGGCTCCCCCGCTCATGTGCTCTCTTCGCAAAGCAGCGTTCAGTCCTGGGAGTTGAAAAACCCATGAGAAAACACACCGTACAAACCCAAGATTTGATTCACAGCCCAGGGAGCCCCCACCCACTGCGCTCACTGGGCAGGAGAGCGAAGAGGAAGATAAGAAGCGAAGCAAGGTCAAACGTAACTCCTGCAGGATGCTTCTTTATCGAGAGATCCGAGGCAGTCAATGAAATTTTCGCTACCAAAATTTCCACACACAAAACCAAGATATAGATTTGGGTCTGGGAGCAAGGGATGATATAACTTCGATATCCACAGGCTGCTGGGTAAAGAGTCTATGAACTACCTATCAGGGAGAAAGCAAGGTTTCAAAAGTTGGAGAGGCTCAAGAAATCACTGAAAGCCCTTCCAAGGTAAGTCACGTGCGACTGTAAATGGCTGTCTTGTCCCTTCATACAGATTCGTTCCTTGTACCTAATGACGATAGATCATTCTCACCATCAAATCATCAGTTTTCTCCGAAGATTGTGGTCCGGCTGCGTCCGTGCAGCCTCAAATCTGAATTGAATCTTTGCCAATGGCCATGACAGGTGACCCGGCTCCATCACATTATTGCCGAATTGGTCTTGCCTCCGCCGCTGCTTGTCCTTCGCCTTTTGCTTAGACAAAGCAGATCGTTTGGCCAGGCGATCGTGAGTGCTTCATCGGAGACTTCGAGCACTACTTAATGAGTGCGGGACATTTTGAGCACCGGCAGCAGTGTTGGATGAATATCTTATTGAATACTATGAAATACATAAATCACATATGATTCATATGATCACATGATCAGAAAATACACGTACATCTGTCCTCTGTCGTCTTTCCTGGACCCTCAACAGTGTGCAGGAAGGCAACAAGGGCCAGACATGGTCATAATATTGACCTCTCCTGCCAGAGCTGCTTGGATTTCAGTGAAACAGAGAAAAATGACCTCAGATGTGCTGGCGCACTACTCAGCAGGCAACTTCTGTCCGGTTGGGAAATCCGATGAGTCGCATCCCCAAATCGCAGGGTTTGAGATCCATGGACGATTGGAAATTGGGCATTCTACCTGGGTTAGTGGAACCACTATCCCAGTACTATCCCAGCTAGACTGTTTGCATAAGCTTGTGTTGGAATAATGGATGCGCTTTGTCTTCTGCCACCAAAAGGTTCACCTTTGCCCCTTCATAGCAAACTCAATTATATACTTTCAAGGAAATCAGGTGCGTTTTGTGGTGGGATGCTATACGTGCATGACTGCCTACTAAAACACTGGGCTCATGTAATCAAGGTGCAAAGTTTATATCTCAATTTTGGTAATCTTGTCATGGCTCAGAAGGCATGCTGTGCTACACCGAAAACAGGGGAGCACTCTCGGTTTTCCAGCTTCTTGCACGACACAGCCGTGGCATGCAAAGAGGGCTCTAGTCATCATAGGTGCTTGGCCGCACGCAGGAAAATGACTCCGAAGTTGATGTCAACGTTTTGCCCGTCGGAATCACCCAAGCTGTAAGGGGTCAACTGGCAAATGGAAAGACAACCGCAGCTTGAGGTGTGAGATTGAGGAAACCTCAAATCAAACTCCTCGAAAAAATGGTTGGACGAAGAAGCCTGCGAGTGAATCAAAATTGGCCAAACCTGAAAGTGGCGGCAATGATTTCTCAAAGTTTCGGAAATAAACTGAGCTTCGAGTAGCATGTCCTGCTGAGCCCATTTCCGGTGAAACAAACAGAAGCAATTGCAGCTTCACAACTTTGTGACGAGCTTAGCCGCTTGCTTCACTGCTTTTTTGAGATAAACCCAACGTAGAGAATCAACCCGATTTGTGCAGGTTGAAGACCTTCCCTGCAATCTGGCGCCTCGAATTTGTCCCGACTGGAAAACGAGTGTTTATAGAGCTTTTCTTTCGAGCTCCTCAATCGAAGATTGCTCATGCCACTACACTCGTGCTTCCCATAATTTTAGCAAGCAGAACAGACCATCAGCGGCCGAACCTCCGGCGATTTAAGCCACAAATCCATATATAAATACATACACGTACATACAAATACCAAAAATGGAGCCAGCAAAAGCCTAACAAATTCTAGTCACTTCGAAACAATTCATCAATGCCGAAGCTGCTGAAGATTCGATTTTAAACACCGTACACAGTGTTTCTTGGAAACAGTCTGAGTTCATCTCAATTCTCTTTCCCCAAAGGGATCAGAATTTGAGGCATAATATATATTGACCCAACGGCAATCCTGGCGTCGCAAGAAGGAATCATGAGGATGCAAGGTTGAGGAACTTGTGGCACCAAAACGAGCATTTATGATCAACTCATGTGGATAAGTAAGACGAGCTACTGCTGCTGCTAACGTACATGGATTTTATGGCACCTGCAGAGACACATGCATGGCACTCTCCCAATTGCGTTTCAACCAAGGGGGAACTAAAGTCGGTTGAAGACGAGTACAATTTGTAGGTCGTAAACTAGATACTTGTCTTTGTCCTTCCTTTTGCCTTTTTTTGGTGTTAGCCAAGCTTGTATTTTTTTCCGCCCCAATTTTAAGGCCTTCAAAAAATTCTTCCTTCTCTGACCCCATCATCTGTCCTGCATCACATCAGGAATTTGGGCACCGGCACCTTTCCCTCCACTGGGGCGGTCGGTAGTTCAGACCCATCCAGCCAAGCCTTTGCTGAAGATGCCCGGCGTCCTGGGTCCAAGTTGGGGTCTGCGGGTCACCTACCCCAGCACCCAAGACCCAAGAATTCAAATCTCCAAATTCATCCAAATCCGTTCCCATGTCCTTGGTTGGATGACTCCTTTGAAACTTCGACTTTGGGTGTCGACCTTTGCCCTTTCTGTTCGTTCGGCGCTTGCTTTTTCGCCGAGACCATCGGCACATTCGCCATACCAAGTACGCTGGTCTTAGGTGGCTTTGTAGGCGGAGGAAATTTAGGTGCCCTTTGGAAAGAATGTTCATACACCTCAGGTCACGGGGACTTCGACAAAACAAGGAAATGTGTTCCTCTCTGGCTCAAACCATCTCTTTCAAGCAAGAGATATGAGATACCACGACTTCAGTCCGAGGTGGAATGCCGCAAACTCAAAAATAGAGAGCATTTCACCGGCAAACTTGATTCTGCAACGTTTTGGTTGGCATTACAAGATGAAGTTTCAGTTACTGTCCCACACAAAAAGGTCTCACAAGCCATCGCAAATGCCTGCGCTTGTATGTGCAGCCAAGGCACTGCTTGGTTTCTTATCCATCCTTTCTGACTTTGGTTGTTTTGGCCTCTTCCCTGCAATCAAGTACCACATCACGGCCAATAGATCAAGGGCGGAAAAGGTAAAGGTAACTTGAGCTGGATCCAGCACGTAAATTGATTACTAGCAAGCTTACGGCAGCAAGGGTTGAGATATCTCGTGTTCTAATCCGTCCCGCCTGCCTCACCCCCCATACATACAACACATAAATTTCGCTCATAAATTTCACCAAAAATCATTTTTAGGATACATCATCCTAAAAACCATTTCAACTTTTCACCTCGAGATTTTGCAGGTGCTTCGTTGTTAAGATATGTTTTGACCATCTACATTTCTTAACTTTGCATTCACAAGCTCCACAATCTACTTCAATTAATTTGTAAGCTTTCCTGTGTTCCCTGTTTCTGGCTAAGATTTCTGGTTTATTTTCTTCATAATATTCTGCCCATTATGTTTTTTACTTTGTCAGGATTTTTTGCTCTCCATCGCCTACCAATCTCTAAACAAGCATTGCAAGTTGTATTTTTACCAGTAAACTTATGCAAATCCTTTTTTGTTTTACAATCTCCACAGGTGTATTGCTCCATACTTTAGTAAGTTGATTTGTCTTTAAGTGTCTTTGGTTTAAAAGACCATCTGAACACAGGGCGTCAGTCTCGTAGACAAAAAAATGTTTCAAAACAATTTTCCAAAATCCATTTTCCCAAATATAAATTTCAATATAAATTCTGATCAGAATTTATCTTGAAACTTTTGCTCAACTCAAACATTATATCACCAAGTTGGTTTGCAGTGGTACGAATATAGGTATTAAAATGATCAGATTTTCCAAATCACTCATGTTGGTTTTGTAAGTCCGACATAGGTAGCATAAGCAAAAGAATGGAGTCTAAAATAGAGAGCATTGCGGAGCATACTTAAATCGATGTGGCAGAAAACACGAGAGATCTTATATGTTATCTGATGAGTTTGGCATTGCAAATTGCAGAATATTTCTAATCAAAGATTTCCCTTCAATAGCACGACAGAGTGAAAAAGAGAAGAAGGAAAAAAGATATTAGCAAACATGAAAAATGCGTAAAGAAGAATGTAGTTGGTCGAACTCGAAAAGAAGACTACAGGGACAATCAGGAAAGACTTTTGCAAGAAAAAAAATGTAGAATAAACAACATTGAAAAGTACAAAGAAAAGGACAGGAAGGATCAGAAGAACAAAAGCAGAAAATAAGCGAGAAACAAAAAACGCTATCAAGAAAACAAAGGAGCAACAAATGAAGAATAGATGGGGATATCAGAAAATAAAGATAGATTGGCACAGCAAAAGAAACCGGTTCACTGGGACTGTGGTTCTACATGGGTATGGAATGCAAGAGCAACACATATTTCAGAACTCAAAAACATCAAGAATGGTTACAGCAACAAGAAGCTGAAATTGAACCACCCTTAGAAGAATTAGACTTAAAGATAATATCGTGTTTATCAACATGACTTCTAGACAAGGTATTGTAAACGGTATATACTATGCCCGCTCTGGTTTTGGAAGCCTTGATGAAGCGAAGAAAAAAGACCCAACAATGAAGATGGAAGATGTCAAGCATTTCTTTGCAAAACATGTTGAAGAGAAAAGAGAGCGAAGGGGACAAAATAGTTTCGTTGCGCCACATAGTTTTTATGAATTCCAACTCATTTATTTTCATATCACAAAATGATTTAGAAAAAACCAACACAAATTTAGGATTGGTCTCGTCTTGATTTATATATTTTCTAAATATGCAACTGCAATACTAACCAAGAGCAAACAACCACCAGATGTATTAGCAGGTTTACTGGAGAGACTACAGAAGATGGGAAAAAACCCGAAGCTTCTTTACTCTGATGAGGAAGGTAGTTTAAACAGTAATGATATCATGAACTATCTTGAAAAAGAAAATATTGAACTCCGTAAAAACCGAGCTTATCCGTGTTTTGCTGAGCGAATCAAAAGAAGTTATACAGATTTGTTATGTTGTTCAAAAGGATAGAGCATGATCAGAAAAAGGCAAGGAAAACATACAATGGATTGACTACAATTTTGAGATATTATTGACAAATTAAGACTAAAAATATTCACTCAGCTACTGGTCTTGTTCCAGCAGGGGCGAGGAAACCTAAAATTGAAATTAGGGCAAAACTTAATATAACAATCAAAGCAACAAAGACTAGAAAGTACCCTGCTTTTGAAGTAGGTAGTCAAGTTAAGGTGATGAGGAAAAAGGCAATTGCCGGAAAAGAACGCAGTTCGCAGTGGAATAAAGAAATCAAAACAGTAAGAAAATTTGAAACCAAACTTGGACAAAAATATTACTTTTTGGATACTGATGCTGTAGGATACTCGAGGCACGAATTATTGAAAGTATATATATATATATTTATTTACGATTTTTTTGCTTTAATGACGGCGTTTTTTTTGCTTTAGCGACGGCGTTTGTTTTGCTTTAGCGACGGTTTTTTTTGCTTTAGAGACGGCCTTGTTTTTTTCATCATTCCCCCAGCAGAATGGCGTGTTTTTGAAAAAAAAAATGTCTTTTTTTCAAAAAACTGGTGGTGTTTTTTGAAAAAAAAAAATGGTGGCGTTTTTTGAAAAAAAAAATGGTGACTTTTTTTTTGAAAATGGTAGGTTTTCTTTTTGAAAAATGGTGGCGATTTCTCTTTGAAAAAAGTTTAAGATAATTTTGAAAAAATGTATCCCAAAGTTTTTGTGTAAAACTTATGTCTGAAATCTATGAGTTATGTGTCTTGAGTTGGGGGGAGGCTTTAGTTATCCCAACTTGGTGATATAATGTTTGAGTTGAGCAAAAGTTTCAAGATAAATTCTGATCAGAATTTATATTGAAATTTATATTTGGGAAAATGGATTTTGGAAAATTGATTTGAAACATTTTTTTGTCTACGAGACTGACTCCCTGTGTTCAGATGGTCTTTTAAACCAAAGACACTTAAAGACAAATCAACTTACTAAAGTATGGAGCAATACACCTGTGGAGATTGTAAAACAAAAAAGGATTTGCATAAGTTTACTGGTAAAAATACAACTTGCAATGCTTGTTTAGAGATTGGTAGGCGATGGAGAGCAAAAAATCCTGACAAAGTAAAAACATAATGGGCAGAATATTATGAAGAAAATAAACCAGAAATCTTAGCAAGAAACAGGGAACACAGGAAAGCTTACAAATTAATTGAAGTAGATTGTGGAGTTTGTGAATGCAAAGTTAAGAAATGTAGATGGTCAAAACATATCTTAACAACGAAGCACCTGCAAAGTCAAAAGTTGAAATGGTTTTTAGGATGATGTATCCTAAAAATGATTTTTGGTGAAATTTATCAGCGAAATTTATGTGTTATATGTATGGGGGGTGGGGCAGGCGGGACGGATTAGAACACGGGATAACTCAACCCTTGCTACGGCTGGGTAGCTCTCTCTGCAAACAAACAGCTGACCCACTAAGCTCAAACAGGTAGGGTCCATAAAGGCACTGAAACTGGAAGGAAGTTCAGGCCCCCACCTGCCCAGCCTGTTGATTCCAGCTATTCGAATAGCCCGCTTGATGTGAGTATCCCTGGCAGCACAGGGCCACCCTTAAGCTATTGCTGTTGAGACAAATGTTCCGCTTCGACCCCCAAAACAAAGAGAAACAACAAGGTACCTGATGTCTACTTGTCAAATCTCCAGACCACAGAGCTGCGGGTGTGGTGGAACTGGAGCATATAACTTAATCCCTGGCCTACATTAAGCCAAAAACATGCCAAGAACGTTCTAAATCGGATGGCCGAGCGACATCAAGTGGCATCATGGTGGCAACCTTGAACAGGGTCGTGTGGAAAAAGAAGGAAAGAAGGAAAGGTTAAAACAACAAAGTCGGAATTCCCCAATAGCTTTCAAGCACATTTGAGCCATCTAGCTTTCAAGTGGCAGAGGATGCTGTCTATCCTTTGCTAGTCTAAGACTAGCATAGACCAGTTGGAAAACTTCATTGGCAAGGAGACCACATTCTCCAAAGCCTCAAGCTCTTGGCTTCCTTATGTCCACGCCAGCTAATAAGTAGCTCCGACGGTTTTAGTCAATGATAAAAGAATATTCCACTTGTGCATAAACATGTCTATTGTGTGTAAATTATATGGACCTCCATGAGTTTCCTGAGCTTCTCTGATGTTAAGCATTCTTACCGAACCTTCGATGAAAATGATTTGCTCATATTTCCAAACTCATGTGCAAAATGTCTCCCAGTCAAGCGTCTGGATCCTCATTTTTTGCTTTGCTTCTTGCGTACGTAATTCGAACTGTACTCACACATCCAATCTTGATTTATCTCACCTTGACACTTCAGTCTAATGAACGGCTACAAGAGAACTTGGTACTTCTACCTTTGCAAAGGCTTACTTGGTTTGCCCAGTTCCAGGCAAAAAAAAAACTCCAACCTTGGGCTGGCTGCTCCGCATTGGCATCTGTCGCCGCCAATGTCTGTCCATGGTCATGCCCTCACGTTGAGTCCACAAATGTTGGAATCCAAGCAGCACGGAATTCATTATAAGTGTACATACATACACATATGTATAGAGAATACACGTGCATAACAGATGTATAAATGATAGATGTGAGTTGTCTAAAAATTGCAAGCGAGGGAGCAAGTGCAACGCTTCTTCCAACAAGGCACAAACTGCTGGTGGTTGGGCATCCTGCTGGCTGATAGCCACATTTTGTGGTATACCTGTGGCCATGTCAAACACACTTTGAACCATGTACTACTATCAGCAAACAAACTGCAGAAAAACATAATCAATCCAAAGCATGGAGTAGAATAAAATTGGCACTCTTTTCAGTTCTAGTGGTCTTGCTTGTTCCCTGATCTCGAATCACATACTTCGATCATAACCTTCTCCAACAATCCGCCGCCTGCATAGATTGGTTTATCTGCATCTGCACAGGACAGAAAAGTGGCGTTTCGCAGTTTCACGTTCCGCAAGTAAGAATGTATCCATATTTCAAGCAGAGCAGGTGGTCTCCGCAGATGCAAGGCTGAGAGAGGAAACAAAATCCTGTCAACAGATTTCCACAGACATCTTGGAACCTTCAGCAATCACACCAGACACAAAGAAGCAGGGGAACCCTTGAAAGGATATCTTCACCTCTGGAATTTGAAGAAAATCCTGGCTCGCCCCAAAAAACACCAAGAAGCTTCGACGCTCATTGAATCAAGTCGCTCCATGCACATCGTTCGACTGCCATAGCCAATCTTGCGGGTCTGCCTGGAGCAGGTTCACCTCAACCTTCCATGAAAAACTCTTCACCTGGTGTCTAGACATAAATCTGGGCCTTGTCCTTCCTGACTCCTGATACTTAGACCTTGAGAAGATCACCCTCTCAACTCGGGCGTATGAACAAAGGCCTTTCTTCATCTTTCTTTAGTTTGCCTTCCACATCTGGTTTCAATCCCAGGTGAACCAGAGAGGCCTGAAGGAATGCTTCTGGCACACCTTGCTGCTGAATAGTCATCGCGGCATGCTCCAGTCTTTGTTTGAGGAACTCCTCTGCACAAAGATCGTCGAATTTTCTCGGCATTTCCAGTCGCTGAAAATCTCAACTTTCACAAGCAAAAAAACAAGGGATCCTCCCACAACCCTCCTCGTTTTCAGGTGAGAGCACGCAATTCAGATTCCGAGGCAAAAACGGATCTTCCACATGAAGTCGGTTGGCTTGCCTCCCTGGCAAGGTGGAATAGTCTGCATCCGATGCCGACATACGCCTGATTCAGAAAAAAGACGCAAACAAGGCGTTTTAAACACGGCATGGGAAGCATGAATTGAAAATGACGAACGGATTCTCCCCCGCCCAAAAAAAGGCACCTGCCAGTCCGTATGGAGACAACCTCTGAACCCCACGCAAATGTCTCTGCATAGAAGACAAAAAAACGAGACAGAAGCTCCGACAAGGGCCGTTCGCATGTCCTGAAGTTTTGGCATATGAAAGCTTGCTACGAATGATGGCTTGTGACATTGAGTACATCGCTTGTTGCGGTGCTCAGGAGTTGTCAACATTTGAATTTTGCTACTTTGCGTTTCGGTACTCCAGAAGTGCACACATGGGTCAGGCAGCTGTGATGAGTTCAAGTTAGCAACTTGCCAGTGATGGTCGTTTAATGAGAGTTTTGACACCTCGTCTATCATGTTCGCTGCTGTTTTTTCCTCCAAGATTCCAACTGTAGGAACCAGCTTTCAACCCAGAGCCCTTGCTCGTAAAGCTGTCCACAGGCAAACAGGGCATGGCAAAGAGTGGATCTGTTTGCCTGGCGATTGCAAAAGGAGTGTCATCGGCGTCAGATATAAATAATATTTTTCATCTCAACTCGAATCGACCGGGCGTTTCACAGCAAGGCACTTTTGCTACCAAGCAGCAAGAAGTAGATCACCATCAAGGTGAAAGCATAAGAGGACAAATGTCCCTTCGGCGCATCACAAACCTGTCAGAGAAGATCTGGAAACAGCATGTGGAAAGGTGAAAAAACACCTTTGCGAGACAAACAAACAACTGACCCAACCAGTCTTTCCACCAAATTTCCAAAAAACCTGCTCATAAACTATAGCAAGGACATCCTGACCTCTCTTATATTTACAAGCAGCTTTCGTTCTGCCAAATACTAAATCGAGAGACTTGCTCTGCTTTAGCCCAGCACTTGACACACAGAACGACTTCGCGAAGTCGAGAACTGAGTAACGAATACGCTCCTGAATGGCAAGGTCAACCCAAACATGACGGCAAACTCAACCCAAACAAGTTACGGTATGATGGCCATCCGCTGGGTCTAAAACCTTTGAACTACCGAACTTCCGGGAAAGCCAAGTATCTTAAAAGATAAGTATTCTGCAGTGCCTGCGGATTGTGGCCTCGAATATGCGAGGGGAAATTGCTCTTCTGTGTCAAAAACTCGAATCCCAGATGCAACTTTCTCTCAATTTCTTGATATTTGGTTAACATTTGAGGGCCCTCTTCATTGAAAACACGACAGATTCAAGGGCAATAGCTTCCAGTAACACACCTTCCCTGGGCCAAAAAATACCTGTCGTGATCGCTTATTTTCCTACTCACAAAGTCTTCGAATCTCAGGCTGCGACAGGACAAGTCCACATCAATGATATCCATAAACCGTAGCTTGATGATAGGTACACGGGCAGACCAAACTTCCTGTAACAAAATGTTTGTTGCCATTTTGATGATTTCTTAAAAAAAAAAACAAGGAATTCAAAACCACCAGGATTTTTTGTTGTTGTTGTTTTTTTGCGAAAGGATGAAGGAAGCTGAAGCGCCTTTCGCAACGCTTAAACAAAGAAACGAAAGTTACAACGACGATCACTCCTGTATCACCTCAAAGGTGGGTTGCTGACGCAGGAGTGGCAAAAATCGGAATTTCAACTCTTGCAGCGACAATTGGCTGTCTTGATCCTGCACAAAAAGTGGCGTGGCCGTAGAGCTGGAAAAACGTCCCCCCGCGACTTGTGAATCTTTGAAGTCTTGTTTACAGATCAAGCCGCAGGAAATGCGACATCTTAGCGCCCAAGTGAAAAATCTCTTATCCCCCTCCTTCAATCTCCTTTTTGATCTTTCATAGATACTTCATCAGACGTTGGTTTTGATTGTTTTGCAAAGCAGCCCCTGTTTTTTGTCAGCTACGAAGGTGCCTGGATGTCAGATTTGTAGCAAGTAACCTGGCTCCATCAGCATTTGAATGATGTGTTTAGAGCTTTTTGAAACAACAAGAGTTATATTAACTCCCCCGAAAACTAACATATCTCCTGAAAATCAATGGTGGGAAGAGGATGAAATGGTCCCTTTTTTGGGGGACATGTTAGTTTTCAGGGTGTATGACTCATGGCCATCTTGTTGCAAGGTTTTGAGTTTCACCCAAGATCTGCAAGTGAGTCACATCAAGATCTGCCCCTCTAGAAAGAAATCCGTTGGCCGCACTTCCAAATGCCTGGCGCAGGGATCCGATGAACACAACAAGATCCGATGTTAACATACCGGAAACAATCCATGACATGCAGTTGATTTCTGATCTTTGCGGGAAACTCCTTCAACTGAATTCCCCACCTTCACTTCCCAACCAGGTCCAACTTGGCGTACGAGGTTTTCCAGTTGCTGGATGCACTCCCCATGAACAGCTTGTTCTTCTGAAAGTGGTTCCATAAAGTTAACGGATGCCTCCAAACAAAAAGAAACTGACAGTGTACATCCAACTAAACAAGTAGTTGAAGCTGTCAGTAGCTGAAACTCTTGTTTTGTTCCAGCTGGTGCAAACTCATTTTTGATGTCCATTTTTTTCTGCAAAAAGGAGAGTCCGTGCAATCTGGGTGAACCAGCCAATCCAACAACTCTTCATCAAAGTCGTCCTCACCTGCGACTCGCTCCGATAACATCAACGTCATTCTCGTCACCTGAAATCACCTCCGCCTTCTCAACACCTCCCAGTTCGTCATTCTCCCCCTCAAGCTGTGCAGAGTAGGCAAACCTTTGTGTATCTTCATTCGGACACCACAAGTACATGACGCAAAGCAAGACAAAGAGGAATCCTGCTTGTGGCGCGAAATCAGTGACAAGCCACTGATACTGCCAACTAGAACTGTCATTGGCAATAATGAAGATCTGTGCCAAAAGAACCACAAAGGCAAAGGCAATCGCCAGCACCAGTACCCACCAAAGCTTTTGGAAGAGGCCGAGCTTTGCACTTTGTCCTTGTGCCTCCAATGTCTCCATCAGGTTTGACAAAGCTGCAAAAATCCAGTAGAAAATGCCGCCATTCATGCAGGACACCGGCAAGAGACACAGGATGACAAAAGGAACAGGTACTGACTGAGTATGCCGATCAGCGAGTACAACTTCTCGCACAACATTCAGACTGATGTATACAACTGAGAGGGAGACCATTCTGCAAATGGTTCCACCATCTAGAAGTGGTTTGGTGACTCCCCAGCCCAAGCAAGCCGACAAAATCAGCATGTATGACAGTGTGTTCCTGGAGACAGACAGGAAGATGGAGATGCTGAACAAGGCCACGCTCTCCGCACCTCCTTCATTCCAGCTGAAAAGGTAGACAAACCAGGCGATGCTTTCTAGAATGGCAACGAAGCACAAACTCCCAATGGAAAGGTGGATGTTGAAGAGCACCTTCCACCATCTTATGCATATCAATGACCAAATGAGGAATACCACCACGGTAACTGCAGTCATAATAGCATAGAAGGGCATCTTGCCATACTCATTGGCAGGCAAATAACCATGGGAATTCTTCACAACCACTTGCCCACTAACCACTGCTTGGTCAAAGCTACCACAGTTGGAGAACACAAGGAAATAGACACCATGCTGCAGCATGGTCATTTTCTGTGGTGCCGATTCTTGGCCGATATTTACCTGGTATCCATAGACATTGTTAGAACTTTGCCCTGGAACTTTATGAACTATCAAGTGGTCTACCGCATCACTATCACCACGCGTCACATCCTCTGCGGTTGCACACATCTTGCCAGTATCAACAAGTTTCCACATGTCTTCATATCTAATAAGATGCAATTGAAGCCCAGCATAGCCTGCAAGCTGCGCGTCTGTTTGAGAGCCTGAATTGGATGTAGCTTTCAAATTCTTGAACACAACGAAAGGCAAAGTCTTGGTCTTATTTGGAGTTGTACCAGGAGCAGAGAGAAAGAAGGCATAGATCAAGCTCAGGGACTTGCGTTCTGGCACCTGGCACCCGCAAAACCGAAGATGTAAACAATTTAAGGTCATATTTGGGTCCAAAATCCGCCGGCCTTGCCGGCGTGTCTAGTGGAATGGGGCTTGATGACGGATTGCTTGTCTGTACTTTGCTTTTGCTTATATAGTCTAAGCTAAAGCTGATAATGTCCTTGGGGCGCGCTTTTACTTCGCCTANTCGGTTGTTGTCGAGTGTTGTCGGTTGTTGTTGTTGTTGCTGTTGTTGTTGTTGTTGTTGTTGTTGTTGTTGTTGTTGTTGTTGTTGTTGTTGTTGTTGCTGTTGTTATTGCTGCTGTTGGTTGTTGCTGCTGTTGCTGTTGCTTTTGGTGGTGCTTCTCGCCATGCTGCTGGCAATGGAGAGAATGGTGCTGTTGTTGCTGCTGCTGCTTTTGGTGGTGCTTCTGGCCACGCTGCTTGCAATCTCAAGCCCAGCAAAGGCCGGCGGCATTAGCCGGAGGCTGATAAATATTGCCTTAAAAAGGAATAGATAAATGAAAATGAATGAGTGGATGGAAATGTGAACGCGCTTTTGGCACAGGTGAACACGCACTCACTCACGCACTATGAAGAACACATCTGGGGAGCGACCCCCGCAGAGCGGGGTCGGTTTTTCCACGTGGAAATCCATGTGGAAAGCATTGGAAGAATCTGATGACAAAATGAGAAGAACCACATCTTCACCTGAACCTGTGACAAGTGCAGAAGTGCTTTTCATTATTTCATCTTTTTTTCTTCTAGTTGAATAAACACAGAAGGAGAGTACCTATTGGTCGCTTTTGATACAGCCAATGGTCGCTTTTGGATGAAGTCTCAACATCCAAGCCAAGAACCCCACGAACCCGTTCCACCTTCCCATTTTTCCAGCAACCCATTGGAAAACGTGACTCAAGATCCCTCCATGTTTTGATGGAAGACGTTTTGCCAGACCCGTTTTTGGGCCAATTCGACCCGGCCTTGAAGTCTTCAAGCTCAAACAATTGTGCATCACATGCACAAACCAGAGATGCAAGCAGGACAATCCGCATGATGCTCATGGTGACTAGGCCAGACAAAGGCAGTTTCACTGTTGCTGCATTTATTGATCTAGATATGTTAGATATCCTTTGACTCTTCTCGATCCCTTTGGCTGCTCTATGGCCCCCCTGTAAAATCACTTCCTGCCTATCAGGCCGCCTGGCCTATCTGACTGCAAGCCAACACAGCGACGGTGCACGTTGGCCCAAAAGTTGCTTCCACCCTTTTTGAGGTACTGGGCAGTTGGAAACCGGTTTTAGTTTGCCCACCATGAATTCTACACTTTGACAGAGGTGCCTGCAGGGCAGTTGTAATGTCCGGCATGCCAGGCATCCCCATGCCCATGGTTCCGGTGTTTTGCATGGTTCCCATGGTGTCATAGCCGCATCCTGACAGGAAAGGGTAAGGTTTTGGATCTGCTAGCTGCAACCAAAGGAGACGAACCCAAAAATGCAAGATGCACACGTAGACAACCAAAATCACAAAGAAGCATGAATTGCGAAAGCCTAGAAAAGCCTTCAATGATGCAAGATCAAGAGATATCAAGAATTGAGCTGGCCAATATGATTATGCTTTAATTGTAGGATTAACAAGCCACCCTCTCCAGCTGGGTTCAAATTCATGGCTTTCATGGCTTGGTACTACATCTTAAAGATTTCCCATCCCAAGCTAGTCTTTACGAGCCTTGTGACACCATAGGATCTCCGTGGAACCTTGGGGAAGCGGGAAGGAATTTTCCTTTCACATTAAAAAATGGACTTTCAGTGGACAGTGAGATTTGAATATCGTCACATAGTTGTCTTTTTTACGCACCAAGCCAAGTTCACCTAGCCTAGCCTAGCCAGCTACCTCTCTTGTCAAGTCGGTTTTGTGGACAAGTTGCCCGTCGTAGCCTCAGCAAGTTTGGCCGACAAGATTCGTGTGGGACCCGAAAAAGAAAAAAAACGACAGCATGCAGTCGGGGCACGCATGTTGAATTGGTCTTGCATATATCCATTGGCCTGCATCATCATGTTTCCGCCGTAGCGTACAACTCGATGTAAACGATCTGCAAGACCTCAGATGCTCGTCTTTGTCCAATGTCTTTTGAATTATTGAGCTTCACAAAAGTTGATACACTGGCTTGCAGTCATTCCAAAACATATCGGCTTGCCAAGTCACCGATAAGGCTTGCAAACAAAAAATGCTGAAGGAAACCTTTTGCTCTGTGTTGTATCTATTTGTTTGAGGTAAAGTCCGCTGCAGCAGGAGGCAATGAAGAAAAATGACACACATTTTTCGAGATCATACCAAAAGAAGAAAATCTTCTGCCAAAAAAATCAATGGCACAGGCCCATTGTTAGCACCCAAAAGCTTCCCAAGTATGTGAAGCCTCCGGAGATGCTGGACATGCGTCCGGTACGAAGGGCGGTCTAGGCTTTGGCCTCGGGAGTTGCTGGATTTTTTTTTCCACAATGAACATACACAAAACTTTCCCACAGGTTTCTGAGCACAAAACGTCGCACTGACCTTCACCTCAGGCTTTGACCTTGAAAGTTGAAATACTTTTGAAAGAAGTACGAAGTTACCAAGTGATAAAGCAGCACTGATGCATCATGGTGCGCAAAACACACAACTTTTGTGTTGCTGATGTTGCGATACCGATGCTTCAAGTGATGTTGCAGATGTTGGAAAGAGCAGAAACTACCTGTCTCATGTGTAGTGATACCTGTAAGTTTTCCAGGTCTGTTAGTCATACTCTGTCTGTGTGTGCGTGTGCGCGACCTTGGAAGTACGATTAGGCGGGGAGCATCTTTTCCCACATGACCTTGAGACATTCGCAAAGTGTAGAAATCACTAATGTTCACATTATACAAAAATTGTTGGTTTGTCTGCTTTTGCTGCCGGGGAAACGCGCCCCCAGCTCGATTTTCATACACAGCAAGGAGGGTGGGGCAGGGGGTCATTGCCCCGTTTCCGTGCCACAATGCCTTTGCTTTAGCCACGCTGATCGTTTTGAGGCCGGTGAAAAGTTGCTTCCCTCATGGGCTAAGAAGAATTGAAGGCCGAAGCCTTGTAAATCATGGGCATTTTGTACACCAAATCTGTCCTGACCTTTCCAAAAAACCCTTGCAGGAAACCGGTTCGATCGGAAGTGTGTAGGTTGCTCAGGCTTCCGAATTATGTTTTTACATCCAAATGTTTCAGGTAAATCCAGTGGTTTGATCGAGATCGACACAGAGACGAGCTCGAAACTTCTGGCCTTCGTCGCTTGATGCCATTTCTTGCAGTTTTCCAGTGCTTGATGTTTATCTCTAGGTCCAAGGATCATTAAGTGCTAGTGATACAAAACAAGCACCAAAAACCTGACACTTTCCAACTGGCTGCTCCTCAAGTACAACCACCCAGCAAACAAATTGGCACAGCGTAAAGACTTTCATTTCATTACGGCCCTTCACCTTGGGCATTTTCTCAAATCGGCAAATCGGATTCCGGAGCCGCCTTTTCTCAGATTTGCCATTGGATGGAAGGGTGGGAAAACCTCCGGCCATCGGAGCTTGGATGGTTTTTTTTTCGGACAGATCCCGAAAAAACCACACAATTGGTACAGTTCCCTAGACGTGCACATGTAACATCCTTTTGCTGTGCATCAAAAAACTGCGCCCTGGTAACTGGAAGTACGAGTTGTGCTTCAAAAACATGAAACAAAACCGTTTCATCTTCTTCACACCCACGAAATGTATGTTGTAAGGGACAATCATGGCATTATGGCATTAAGGCACTAAGCTTCAAAGAAACCACTATCTCAACGTGTAACTCTACACGGCCGGGTTGAACCTTCCGGGTGCAGCAAAGCCTTGACAAATGCAAAAGCACTGACAACTCTTAAATCAACATCTTCAATCAACAACAGGGTCCATTTGAGCAATGAAAAAATCCTGATTGTTTAAGTAGGGACTACACTACCCACTTTTGTGGGGATTACAGTAAACTAAACCATTTTACAAGGATCCCTATCCAAAACAAAGCTTGTATGAATCATTCAGCTTGAGGAGAAAAAAATCGTCAAGCCTCCACATCAGGTGTGTTGCCTTGCCGCTGGAGCCTTTTCTGTCGCAACCTTATCCACGGAAAATCTTCATCGATACAAGGGGCCGTTTCGGAAAAATCTGGAAAGCACACCCACACATGTTGCTGCTGTTGCGGATGGGAAGATTTCTTTTAAATCAAAATGTTTCGTAATGCAATTGTTTGAAGTGCGAATCAACTAACAATCACAATGTTTCGTAATTTCACGGTCACATTAGTCCAACAGAAACAACTTTTGGTGACTGTCCGATCCCTTCCTCTTGGATGCAAACTGTTCGATACTGCTCATCTCCTGCAGTCACAATTGACAGCAAAGACTCTTTCAGCGCATCTGCACACGGCTGCAATGCAACAATTTGCCATTCACCTTCCCAAACACGCATCATTTTCCATCTGTTATGTACGTCTGTCCTGCCATACGGACAAACACAACAACTAGGTTTTGTCCCTATTGAGGTGTTGTAAAATCTGTTGCGCAGTTGTCAAATCTCAATGGGTTCAGCATGGAATTTTGTGTGTGAAATTGGACTTGCATACCTTTCAGCATGATTACCACAATTGCCGCGTGAAAACTCATATTGCATCTGTTTGATGCCTTGCACACATGGTTTGGGCTGCAAAATGTGCCAACACAAGAAAATCAATATGCGAAAAGTTGCCGTGCGTACATCTTATCCAAATCCAACAGCAACGAAATTGTAACCACCGATTTCACACAAAATTTTTGTTAACGTGGATTTCATCAACACAAGAATCTTTAGGTTCAAGATATTAGATTGCTGCACCACAAATTGCAAAACCTTATTCAAATTTTGTTGCAATACAAATGTATGGACTTGCAATCTACACAACGTAACATAACACAACATATCATCACACTACATTACATTACATTACATTACATTACATTACATTACAGTACAGTACATTACATTACATGACATTACATTACATGACATTACATGACATTACATGACATTACATGACATTACATGACATTACATGACATTACATGACATTACATGACATTACATGACATTACATGACATTACATGACATTACATGACATGACATTACATGACATTACATGACATTACATGACATTACATGACATTACATGACAACATTACATGACATTACATGACAACATTACATTACATTACATGACATTACATTACATGACATTACATTACATTACATTTCATTCCGTTACACTTCATTACATTACATCACATCGCGTCACATTACATTAGGATACAAGACCTTACGTACATACAAACACACATTTAAGCGAAATCACCAAAACTTGTTCAAAAAAACCCATAAAGCATGTTTCTTGAGTCACCATGAATCTAAGAAGTTGAATAGGTACACATAATTGGCCACAACCTGTTTTCCACGCCAGTGGTAATTGTTTTTGCTTTCATGGCTCGCACTTGGGTGGTGAGGTGGACCAAAGCTGGGGGGAAAGGAATAACATCCTGAAAAGTATGGGGATAACATCCTGAGGAGGATGATGAGGAGGCTGTTGATGAGGCTGAGGATGCTGAAAGATGATGAGAATGAGACTGACGACGATGATAAGGAAGACAATAATGATGAGGACTATCAGGACTTGGCAGAGAAAAATGATAAGGAGGATTGGGAGGATTAGGATGAGAAAAAAGATGAAGATGATAATGACGAGGATGATGATGATGATGATGTTGACGATGACAATTGATGATGATGAATGTGACCATGCTAATGATTGTGATGATGATGATGATGATGATGATGAAAGTGGTGATGATGATGATGATGGTGATGATGAAGGTGATGATGATGATGATGATGATGATGATGATGATGATTGTGATGATGTTGATGATGATGATGATGATGATGAAGACTGAAGGTGATGATGATGATGATGATGATGACGAGATGATGATGATGATGATGATGATGATGATGATGATGCTAGTGGTGATGATGATGATGATGATGATGATGATGATGAAAGTGATGATGGTGATAATGATGATGATGATGATGATGATGATGATGATGACCAGTCTCGAACGGCTTTCTCTGACGGCGTAGACAACACGGGCGGCAACAACGTTTGGTGCGAATGAGGCTTTGTTTCATCATATTCCATGAAAAACCCCAAGGAATCCGGAGAAAGATGACACAGCACAAAAGAGGCAAACCGGCCAGGACAACTAGCGAATCTTTCTCATTGAGCACACGAGAGCTCCAAAATCAATTGTATCCATCCGCTTTCCTCCTCTATTTGTGCACATTTGCGTACTTCTAGCTCTATCGTTTGGGATTTCTCCAAAGCCCTCGGTCTTTGCACTCATGTCTCCCTCTGGCATAGGTGCTTTCCGTTGGCATTTCACCAGAGCCCTCTTCTTCTACAATTGTGTCGCCTGGTCTTAACCTTCTAGATGTTCTAGATGGTTCTATTTCGAACTTCTGTGACCTTGTTACATGTTTTAAATTTTCTTTTTTGATGTTTCACAAAATGGTGTGCTCAGGTTTGTAGAACACGTTGCTGTGGGGTTTATCATGGCTCCTTGTTGATTACCGCAGCCACCTTGCTAGGACCTGTTGGCCTCCCCGACTCTCAGTAAATCCGGACAACCGCCACCTTGGTAGACCCGGTTCCTCTCTAACAAACACAGTTCTGGGACAACCGCCACCTCGTCTCCCACTGCCTCGACTTGCCCATTTTTTGGACATGATCCTTCCCCAAATGGTTCCTGTGCAGTCCCCATGTTCGCGACGACGACGGTTTGCTTCCTCTTATCGTGTCGAGAAACATCTCGCACGAGGTAACGAAGAGGGTAGAATATCCTCTCCACGGTCGAGGTCGAACATTATGCATGTTGCTATAGCATGGGACGGCAAACCGCTTTTACTGTTGACCCGGCACTGTTGCCGAATCGTACCACAGAATCGTTCCAAATGAAGGCTGGAACTCCTTATGATAAGCAAAGGATTCAAATGCGAGCGTAAAGGTAATACGGTGCTCAGATTTGCGGGTTCAGATGGCACTGTTTTCTCACGCAGTGTCACTTCTTGTGCTGGCATGACCGCTTATCTTGTTTTGCTGGCGCAAACCAGAGTAGGATTCCTCAGTGGGGGACGTGGGAAAAGTTTCCATCAGCTCACCCAACAGGAGCAAAAGGCCCAAAAAGAAGAGGCCTTTGCAAGGGCGACGGTGGCCCTCACTCGAGCACAGCAGCTCTGCATAATCATGGGGAGGTCTTTCTGCATGCCAAGCGAGAGACGAAGGTTGTGCTGTGGAATCCAATGTACTAACAGCTTGCACCCCAACGGGCTCTCACAGCGCCGAAAACTCTTTACTGCAGCATTGAAACTTTTGTGGTTCGCAGTCGGAATTGAAACTGACTGTTGTGAGAATGAGGGAACAAAGGGCCCTGCAACAGGCCCTCTTGCCACTTCTCCAACCAGAGAATGGACACGTTCTGGCGACTTTGAGTGCAATTGTTCTGGCCCTGTGAAAACGCACAGGATTAGCCATCAGCGGAGTGTTTGGGGCAGGAAAAACTCATTCAGCAGCTGCTAGCCTATAACTGATGGTTCTTTCCAAGGAGAATGTGGCTGCGCATGCAGTTGCTGAGCATTTGGTCTCACTGCAGCTTCCTGATCACATTCAAAGCAAAATGAGGTGGCGATTGGTCGGCTACTGTGAGCAACATCGCAAAGGCTCTTACACTCCTTTGGACATTCTTCCGTCTGACCGGAACCAGGTTATTCGACAGAAATCGCTCATCATTGGATGTGTAGGTGGTTTTGAAACAAGAATGTGGTCAACCCTTCAGCCCCATTGCTGACTGGATGGGTAGTGTTGACCTCTTTCTGGATTTTTTCTTTTTTTTTTCCTTCCCACCCCAGCGAGACTCCGAGGCATCCACTAAGTCGGTGCTATGCACGGGCTTAGAAGCAATGGGAGTGGCAGGAGCCACCAAATAAAACAAGGGCACCTGAACATGAAATAAAAATCCATGAAAACCCTGTACTTCAAACTATGCAACTGCATCTCACCAAAAGGATGGAAGCAGTAAAGTCAAAATGAAAATCAACCTACCCGACAACCGATACGAACAAGAAGAATCGGTCAGAGCCGTGATCACGTTAACACGGGGTAAACGATCCAGCCTGATCGTACGAACTTTCAGAGCATCGAAATATGTCATCACGAATGCAGCAAAGTTCCGAACAAAGGATAACATACCGACCAAAATAGGATCGAAAATCTCCCAATGAATCGTGAAAACAATTCAGAAGTAACAATCGTCGTAGACCAAATTGTTAGCAACTTCCAGTGGACAAGTTTCAAGTAAATGTGAACGTTGAACCGGCCACCAAAACCTAGCAAATGCATCACCATCCAGATGAAACCGTGGAAAAACCCAGCCTGTAAAAGGATTCAAACTTGCAGTGATGCTCCACATAAAGGGTCGCAGCTTTAGAGTCGGACCAAAAGGCTGAAAAAGAAGCCACTGTTGTACGTAAAATGTGTCGCCCAAAATGCCTCCATGCTTGTGCCAGTACGCGGCCCACAAAGAAAACAAAGGCACCACACCAAAAATAGTTTCACCAATCCCACAATCATGGGGAAAGCATATCATGCCAATTGTAACCAGTTATAAAGGAACCAGTCGTACCCAAACTTGTCAAATCCAAAGCAAGCCAACTCGACAACAAAAACCAGTTATCCCATGAAGGACCACCAGCCGTTGTTATCCAATTGACAAGCCAAATACCGTAAAACCACGATACCCAAAACTGCAAGACAGACCCGGCAGGAATGGGAATAAGGCCAAATAAGATCCGGCCAAGTTATCGCATCACCTGAACGAAGAACCTGTGGAAAAACCCAGACTATAAAAAGATTCAATCGACTGTGATGTGCCACAAAATTGGTTGTTCGTCGATTCAACATGGAGGGCTACAAATGAAGTGGGAAACATCCAGCCAAAAGACAATTGCAGCCTCCTGTGGAAAAACCCAGCTTATAAAAAGGAGACATGCAACTTAGAAGAATCCCTACGTTCTTTTAGATTCTCGCCAAAGCAGACAACCCGTCAGAACACTTCCATAGTGCTTTAGTGTAGCCACAACTGTAAGCCCCTCACAACAACAATCATCCCCGCAAAAAAATGGATGTGATGGAGGAAAGACTTGCAATCACCATGTCCGTATACAGCCTTCAGTGAAGAGATGTCAAGTTCTTAGATGACGTACCTGCCACACAAAAGCAATAGGTGAACAATGAAATGACAAAAAAAGCAGTCTCTGAGGTTGCAGTGCGAGTTCAATTGATCAGAATGACAAGATGCCTGAGTCCAATCAAGAATCCAGGCATAAAAACTCATGAGAGATCAAATCAAGAACTCGCGATGATCAGGCTCTACGGGTCCATCAGCAGCTCCAGCAGCAGCATTTGGTCGTCGACCACTTGAAACGCCAAATGCTTCACTAGTAGCGCGCCAAGAGCTTGGTCGATCATCAAATTCGTGATGCGTTCCAAAAAGAGTTGGACCATTGTATCTCTGGTTGGATGAAATCAACTAGCGACATAACCAGGTCCATCCAAGGGACCAACTGTTGAAAATAAATTTCCATGATGACGATCAAAAGCCCAGACTCCATCGCGCAGACTCGTACAACATCCAGATCAAAAGGGTGAATTCTGAGCCAAGTACCAACTTCTCAGCAGAAAACTTCTAAACGGGTTTACATGGAGGCTGATGAAGGGCAGCAACATGGAAACATGGCAGAGACAGCTTCTGTCACCAGAACACAGACTTGTCTGAAGGCGTGCTCTGGTAACTACTGAGAGTGTTAACCGAATTTGGAAATCGTCTTTCTTCTCTCTCCACTATCTGAGAGGACTCGGTCAAAGTGGACGATTTTACTTGTGTGTTTCTGGGCTGGAAAGCGGAGCCGCCGCATACAACAAGTTGGAAGAGTGTCTGACACTAGCATATCTTTACTTCGGCTTCAAACTGTTCGGAATAAAGTCACAGAATGTGTCAGCTCTGATATGCAGCAGAAGCATGTTGTTTCGATGTGGACTTGCACGATACCAGCATTTTTGACATCGCGCATAACTCATAAGCCGGTCAGGCCTTACTGCACCAAAAGATGGCACGTCGCTCAGACTTGAAGCCGCAAGTGCGGAATGTTGTAAAGGAAGAAAGGAATCTAGCTAAGAAGCGCCAGCGTTTGATGCAGGCGGGCGAACCTGGTACAAAGAGCAAATTGAGTCTCAGCGTTGCTAATGACTGTGAGAAGCCGCCAAGAATTTGTTGGCTGGTGACCTGCAGCTTTGCAGCGTGCCAACCAGCAAGGTTTCGATGGTCGATCTATGTTCAGATGTGTTAAGAATTATGGACTTTGTGAAAAAATCCGGTTGTGCATGAGTTTGCTCACGTTTGGAAACCTTCCAAGCTTTGAATGACACTGGTGGGTTTTTGAAAGAAATTTTGCTGGTCTAGGCCAAAGAGCTGGTGCTAATGCAGGCAAGAGTGGGTTTCTAGTTCCTGTTAACCTTATATTGCAAAGAGTCAATCAGGCATTGAAAGGATAAGACTGCTAGAAATGTTGAACAGGTGCTTTAGAAACCATTTTAGTGCTTGAAGTGAGTCGCAGTCTTTGCAGAGCGGTAGTGCTGGTGCAGGTAGTGGTATTAGCGGAGGTTCGTGCATGCAAGGCTTCCTGCTATACTTCCGCCTTTCCAATTTTGCCAGAAGGCGGAGCTGCTGGTGGAGGTGGTGGAGGTCCGTGCATGCAAGACTTCGTGTCATATATCCCTTACCACCTTTTGATTTTGCCAGGAGAAGCTGACTGTGATGCAGATGCAGAGGCTGAATGGATTGAGAATGTAACATCAACCGGGAACTCTTTACTTCTAGAAGTTCTGACATATCAACTTGAGATGGAAACTCACCCCACACCTGTTGACTGAAGTTTCAAAACATAATAAGTTTTTTGTTGGAGAGCTGATTTTCTAGACACCGCGCATGTGGTGGATTTGAGTTTTTGGTTGGAGAGCTGATTTTCTAGACACCGCGCATGCTCTTCCCCAACCTTGTTTGTTTCACCACAAGGTGATAGCCGTGCTGCAGGAGCAGGTGCTCTAGGGGCAAGTGCAACTGCAAACTTGTCATGCTGCTATGGAGAACAGACTTGTCATGCTGCAAGTGTAAACTTGTCATGCTGCTGTTTTCGAAGTTGTAAAATTGTTGGTGTTCTTGGTGTTGGATAACCTTGTGGATTGGAGCTTCATTTTGAAGTACCGAGCCCAGCTGCAATCAAATGTGGACGTCCACATGTTGGAAGAGTCAGCGACAGGAGTGTATGCCTGCAAGGTCTCTTTGTGGGCAATCCCTGTTTGCATTACCTTGGATGTTGATGTCAATCCAACGCTCTTCAATGAATCTGAATGGCTGCAAGCAAATAAATGTGTTATTAGACTGTCTTCCAGCCACTGCAAAATGCTATGTGCCCCTCCATCAACATGTCAGAGATGCTGCAGCTGATTGTATAAAAGGATGATTGTCTCTTTGTTTGTTGGTACACACCCTTTGGAAACCAGCACCTGTATAATACTGAGCAGAGTCAAGCTTTTTTGCGCAGGCGTCCCATGACCACCCCTTCCCCCGACATAGAAACCATTGTAATTTCCAAAGGGTGAATCTAC
>DF239327.1:0-21794 GCA_000507305.1 Breviolum minutum Mf 1.05b.01 | reverse complement strand
GAGCAGGAACGCCAGGAACTCGCTGCTGAAATTGAATGGGCCTATATTCGGGCGCCCTTGGAGGACATTGTCATGTTGGAAACAAAACCGCAAGAGCTGTGCAGCTGGCAAAATCTCGTTGCTGGAACACGGTTCATTGTTGAGCACATGTTGTTTGCTTGGCTGCAAAGGCAGAATGTAGAGCAAGGTTTGGCTCCGTCCACAGCTCGTTGAGCAGGCTCTTGCAAACATCCCTACTCTCACTTGAACACTGTCTTGGCAAGCTCAGACCGAAGCCAACGGAGATGGCTAGCCAAATTTCGCCGGTGTTGGGGGGCTCGGCTGGGCATTTTGAAGCCTTGCAGCACTTTGCCTTTGGAGGAGAAGCAGAGCAAGGTTCAGATGTAGTTTTTGTATCAATTTAAAGGGTCTATTTTTGGGTCTGCCTGGCGGACCCAAATTTAGGTCCATTTTTTCAGCTATTTAGTGTAATAATAAAAACAGAATAGATTCCTAAGAAAAGTATGCGGGTCACTTTTTGGTGCCGTGTAACGGCACCATTTATGGACCCTCGCAGGCTCTGGTCTTTTTCCAGTGGATGAATTTTGCATTGGCCGCAGCCCCACTGTCACGACCGCCCTTGCTGATCAACATGGACGAGACATCGGTTGTCCGGCACACGAGCGGGTTGGTGGGAACCATTGTGAAGTATCCAGCAGGGATGATGAGAGCAGGCGATCCTGGGTCTTTGGGAGATCGTCGCAGCTGCATCACTTTCATGGCCAGCATCACCCATGACACAGCCATCCAACCTAAACTGCCACAAATCTTGATTGGCAATAAACACCAGTTCACAGCCCAAGTCATGAGACTTGCGCAGACCTTGCCCAAGAACATCCACCTTTACAAGCAGCAGTCCGCTTGGAACAATCATGCCTGCATGCGGAGATACATATCCCTTTTGGGCAAGTCATTGGGGGATGCTGTGAGGCAGCGCTATGTCATTTTGCTGCTAGATGTGCATCGTTCTCATATTGACCAGTCAATTCTGACCCATGCCAAGCGCTGTGGCATCCGTCTATGCTACGTGCCGGCATCGATGACAGGGGACTTGCAGCCGTGTGATACTCACTTGTTCTGGAAGTTCAAGTCAGCCTTTCGGGATTGCTGGCGGCGCTGCAAAGCTACGAGGATTGGTGGGTCAGTGACCGCTTGTGAATGGATCCAAGTGGTGGTGGCTGCGATTCAACAAGTCCTACCAGCAAATCAATGGAGGTCTGCTTTTGAAGCCACTGGTATTCTGGCCAATCAGTCTGGCCTGAGCCTATCCTTGATGCGAAAGTTGTGCTGGACAGATGTCCCCGCAGTGCCACATGGCCCGCCTGAGAACCATATTGCTGCTCAAGTCTTTCCCAAACGAATGCGTATTAATGTCAATTCATATGTGTTGTGGCAATCCAAAAGTTCGAGCTCAAAAAGAAGCCAACCAGATGTGCCTGAAGCTGCAGGGCAGCAGGAGCCATTGCCACGGCGACGACGGTTGCCCCCTACCTTCCAAAGGATTCCAATCACTTTAGATTGAATGGAGGTTTGCAACCGTACTTCGGAGCAACCATGGATTTTGAACTCTAAAACCCGAACCTCCCGCTTCCACTCTGCTACATGCAGCCGTTGCCAATTTGGCCTCTCCTCGCTACAGCTGATGACCTTCCTAAATCCCCCAAAGGATGGATTAAGGTCGCTATTCTTCCCACTTATGCAGGTAAGGGTGTACCCGGCAACTTCGACACCAACACCCAAGAAATTGTTAGCAATGGCGTCCTGACAGTCGCTTCGTATGGAGTTCATAAACCTCTCTCCAAAAACCTTATTGCCGCGCTCGTAGCCTTTGACAACCGCAAGCACAGAATGCGTTTTGACCTTGGGCATTTTACCCCTGGTTGATCCCAATCTCAACTCGTCATTCGTCTCTCCTCTACCACTGTCCCTCACCCCATCGGTAGTCCCGGCCAGCCCTCCGACTCCTCTCCCTAGCTCTCGTACCTCTTCTGCCCAATTAAAGTCCTCCCGTCCCCCTCCCCTAATCCTTTTCCTATCGTTAGAGGGCACTCCCTCCGGTCACACTGATGCTTGTATTGTCCTTGATATCCATCAAATGCTGACGGATAACATCTCCTTCGTTGTCCACTCTTCGGATATTGCTATGGCACCCACACTGTCCCTCTCTCCATGCAATACTTCATCGCTGCCTTTACTTTCACCCCCTTTAGTGTACAACAAAACTGGCCTGCTCCTGGCTCCTCTATGACCCTCCCGCACTCGTCTCGTCCTAAAAATGTTCCTCCCACTCATAGTATTGCTGAAGCCGTCCGCTCCACCGCCGTCGATGCTCGTTTGCAAACTACTTTCTCTCGCCCTCTCAACCAACCAGCTGATAACGACACCGAGATGACCGGTCCCACCATTCATTTTGAAGGTGAAATTACCTACTCCTCAGAAGTTGAAATCGCTTTGGAACGTCTCCTCTACGCTATCAACCATCCTTCCTTCACTATTGATGAGGAACATTACATTGCTCTCTCCCAGCTTCCTCTCACTTATCCCTGGCCCTCTATCACCATCGACCTTCGCTCTTATGTCCCGTTTCTGGAACACCATCTTGTCGCACACCTGCTCTCTGGTCGTTGCGGTCCTCTCTGTCGATGTCCCAGCGCACACCATTCTTGATGCTTGGCTTAAACTTTTGTCAAAAGCTATAGTTCACGGCATTTTTGACCTGAACCGCTGCATACACTCCTCCACCACTCCCTGGCCCTCTTACGTCCTCGTTTCTGGCATGCTCACCTTAATCATGCCTGCACGCGTGCTGTTTCTCCTCTAGCGGGTGCAGGTACCACTGAAAACATGGCAGGGGATCAGTTAGCTATCTGGAACCAGGTCAACGTGCGCAGTAATGAACCCATCCCATCCACACACCTCACTATTTTTGCCCGCACCTGCTCTTGGCTTTCATTCTCGCCAACTTGAAGTCCCCCAAGAGGGACCCCCCACAACTCTGCCCAGTTATCCCTTCTCAACCCAATTCATCCTCTGTCCTTACCGCATCTCGACCCTTTCATCTCGATCTTCCTCTTATTTTTCCTGAACATGAAGACATCATCATGGACAATACTCGACAGGCTGCGGCGGGAGGTTTTGTCAGATCTGAATCTATCCCCCTTCATGCTGTTACCGATGAAATTTCTACCATGGAAAACTTAGTTGGACGTTACTTTACGCTTTCCAGTGCCACCGCCAGACACTTCTGGCTCTGCTCGCCGATTCTCCTCCACAGTCACATTCCAACAAGGCCCCTTTTGCTATACCAATGACGCCTGTCATGTTCTTTTCAACTCCCCCTTTTTGCGTGTCCCTGATCTCTCTGTACTCCGCCCTCCGCGTATTGACTCTTATGAAACTCCGACACCTCCGGAACCTGCGGTACAAGACTGGCTTAACAACCGTGCACCTCGTCTCATCCCTTCCCGTCACCGTGCATATACCCCAGTTCCCCTAGGGCTTGTTGACTATTTTAACACTAACATTCACCTGCCTCAGGTTGGCATGCTCATTGCAACTCACCAGTTTCTTAATGAAGAAGCTACTGCTGAAGCACGCAGACACAAACGTGATTTCTTTCCTACTGCTTTTCTGCGAATCACACCCGCCGATGCAGTCATGTCTGGCAACTGACTTCCTGACCTTCCGTCTACCAGTCCTACACCTGAGACTTTACCACGTACCGCCCTCGCCCCATCTCCTTCCATCATCCCTCCCAGACCTTCCCAACCGTCCACAGTATCAGCACAACCTGCTCACTCGTCGCATTCTGCGTCCACTCGTCCACAACACCCTCCTCCTACAGGCCCTTGCTCTGACCCCAAACGACCCCGCATACCCAGCAAAGGCAGCGCCCCCTCAGGTAGCGACAACACTCGACCTGTTGGATCTTCTGCTTCTTCCGCTGATCGTTCCGGCCGTGGTCCGTATCATAAAGGTAAAGGTGCTGATAAAGGTACCTTTAAAGGTAAAGATAAATTTCCCTCCGACTGGCCACCTCTGACCCCTGGTCCCCCTAAAGGCTCTTCGAAAAATTATCCCGGGGTCACCTCCAAAGGTTCCGCCAAGGGTCCTGATAAAGGCAAGTCTCATGGTAAAGGTATTGCTCCACCTACCGTTTTCGCACCTCCCGCCAACCCCTCACCTCCTGGCCGTTCATAAGATCTCTCTTTCCATCTCATTTCGTTTCCACAGCCTTCCCCGTGCCAGCCTGGGCATATTGTCCGGCTCGCAGTCGGGATCCTCTTCCTTCCTCCACCCTTGATCTTGTCCTCCCTCTCACGCTTGTACATCCCTTCTCGATTCGTCATTGTTTTCCCCTTTTCATCCCTTTTTGTTTCGCAATGTTCTCTCTCTCACCCCGGATTCCTCTTTCTCCCTTGTGCGCTTTCTCGTCTCCCCTCTTTACACCAACCCTACCCCTCTCAAACTTCTCCCTTCCTCTCTTCGTGGCCAGCCTGGGCATATTGTCCGGCTCGCCGCTTTTACTTCTCTTTGCCCCCTTTCCTTCTCTTTCTCCTCCCTCTTTCTTCTCCTTTTTCTTTCTCCCTCTCCTCCCGCTTTTCTCCTTCGCTTCTCCTCTCCTCCGCCCCTATTGTCTCTCAAGGTGTTTGCCCAAAGTGGCTCAGCCCAACGTGGCAGCACCTTTTGTAGCTATAGCCCAAAGTGGTCGCTTGCCGCCATGTCGGGGGCCTCTCGCTTGGTGCCGCCTATGATCTGCAGCTATCATTGAGCGCTGTTCCTATGTGCCGCCTATGATTCCGGTGCCAACTATGTTGATGGATGCTGTGGACCACCTGCTACACGTTTGTCTCTTGGCACTCTCCTCACCACTTCAGGTCGCGTTTTTACCATCACCTCGCCCTTCTTGAAGCTCTCTACTCCTCTCTTTTGTGCTTGTTTGGATTCTCTTCTCCTCCATTTCACAGATGATGTGGGCTAAGTGGGATCAGCCTGTGGCATATTGTCCGGCCCGTCCTCCTGCGCTCGTCAATTCTCTCACCACTCTTTTACTTCAACACACCTCCGCAACGACCTTTGTCTTCCCCCTTCTTCCAAACTTCACCTCTTGGTAACCTCTCATACTTTTAACCCTACCTTGTCCAATGGCAATCTCCACACTTTGATTAATTTTTTCACCGGTCCTTTCAAAAAAAAACCAAAAAAACAAAAAAATCAAACCTCTCCTCATAATCTTTCTCCGTACCTTCCTCCATATTCAACTCATAACACCTCCCTCACTTCTCCTTATACCCATTGTGTCACCCCACGTCTTCCGTCCATCATACCCTCCCCGCCACCGCTTGCCTTGCATAGTTTCGCGTTTGTTGAGTGACTGCCCTCGCGCCGGGCTTTTACTGCCACCACTTTGAGCCGCCCCTGGAATAGCGTTGCAACCACTGCCTGGCTGGGCCTCGCTTTGGCTGCTTCCTGGGCTTTCTACGCTGTCTTTGCTTCGCCAAGCCAAGATAAACTGAGCGGAATCTGAGGTGGGTGCAGTTTCACGTTTCACTACGTTTCACCACTTTTGCTTATGGGAAGTCAATGCTGGAGGGTTTATCTCGCACTTGACTTATCCCACAGTATTTCGTACGAAATACTCAATTAAAGGCCCGCATGACAAACCAACTTTTATCCTCCACTTACCTGCTACTTGCACACTGGCTCTGGCATAGGTGCTTCCTCTGAGTTTCACCAAAGCCATCTTCTCTCTATGTTGGTGCTTCTTCTCTGGCATAGGGGTTGTCTTTCGGACATCACCGGAGCCCTCTTCTGGTGTTCTGGCACTATAAATGGATGGTTTCCTGTTTCACCTTTTGCTTTTGCGTGTTGCTTCAAACGGCCTTTCTGCATGTTTTTGTCATAAAATGACATTTTACATTGGTGCATACGACCATAGCGTCCTTAACACCACTGCTCAGCTGACTGAAGGGCGCTCCGCCCGGGATCAACCCAAGCAGCCGCCAGCCAAAAAAGACAACACTCCAGTCTAGTGTTAATTAGTTTGCATTGTTGCTTGATTTTTTGAATGTTTCTGGAATTCAACGAAAAGTGAGGATGTCCGTCTTTTCGCCCACTTCGCTGACTGAAGGGCTCCGCCTGCGACCTTCATAGCACGCAAGCAGCGTACAGCAAAAAAAATTGTCCGGAATATCAATTTGTTTTCATGTTGCAGCTGACAGAAGGGCAAACCGCCCGGAACACGTACTCTGAAAACAGATGAGAACAAAAGAATGAAAACTGAATTCTTTATGTGTTGCAACTTTGTGTTGCCATGAGAACAAGCTTGGTTGTTTGTGTACAAGTGCACTTCGTAGTTCTTTTTTCCATATTCTCTTTCGTGAAACAACCTCCAACAAGATCATGACCGATGGGTAAATCTCGAATGCGAGAAGAAAATGGAAACTTGTTTCATGAATCAGCCAGCTCAACTCCAAGGTGGCCAAATGGATCGTGGAAGGTGCGACTTTTTTGTCGTTTGTAACATGTTTTCTTGCATTTCACGTGGCCTTTGGGCGACATAACCTCTAAATGAAGCTGTGTAAAAATATGAAATATATATATATATATATATTTTTATATATATTTTTTTTCAGATATTTATATTTAGAAAGATACAAAGATAAATAGATATTTAGATATTTGGATTTATAGACACAAATTAATTGTAAATAGATAAATAGATAAATAGATAGATGGATAAAAAGATAAAAAGATAAACAGATAAATAGATAAATAGATAAAGAGATAAATAGATAAATAGATAAATAGATAAATAGATAAATAGATAAAAAGATAAAAAGATAAATAGATAATTAGATAAGTAGATAAAAGGATAGATAGATAAATAGAAAATAAGATAAATAGATATCTAGATAAATAGATAAGTAGATAAATAGATAAATAGATGAATAGATAAATAGATAAATAGATAAATATATAACTAGATAAATAGACAAATAGATAAATAGATAAACAGATAAATAGATCAAAAGATAGCTAGATAAATAGAAAAATAAGATAAAAAGATAAATAGATAGGTAGATAAATNTGACTAGACAAATAGATAAGTAGATAAATAGATAAAAGATAAATAGATATATAGATACTTAGATTTAAAGACATATATATATATATATATGTATCTATTTAGATAAATAGATATGTAGATAAAGAGGTAAAAACATTTAAAGACATTCAGATGTAAAGATATTTAGATATATAGATATGTAGATATATAGATATATAGATACATAGATATACAGATATACGGATATGTAGATAAATAGATATACAGATATATAGATTTATTGGTATATAGATATACAGGTAAATAAACATGTAGATAGAGAGATTGAAATGTATATATAGATAAATAGATTATTAAGTATCTATGAAAATAGATATGTAGATATTTGGATATGTAGAAATGTAGATATATAGATATATATATCTATATAGACATATATATATATATTTAGAAACATAGATACATAGATGTATATACATGTAGAGATATAGATTTTTAGATAAATAGATATATAGATATAAAGAGATTGAGATATATAGACATATAGAGATATAGATATTTAGATTTCTAGATAAATAGTTGTATAGATATCTAGATATACAAATATGTAGATATGTAGATATGTAGATATGTAGATATGTAGATATATGTCATGCGTCTTGCGGTTGCGCGATGTATGTTGTGGGTTCTTTCTCACTATGTTTGGGCTCTTGTGCTGCGCGGTTTTTATCTGTAGAAAGAAGGACCAATTTTTGTGATGCCTTTGGAACCTACCCTTTAAGGTTGAGTTGCGGAGGGAAACTTATTTGATGCGCTTGCCTGTCCAAAAATGCTCAAAAAAACGAACTCTGTGCTGCTTACTGCTCAAATCAGACTGGCCTGGGTGTGATGGAGAGCACGCTTCAAACCTCCATATTTGGTTGAGCCTTCATTGTCATTTCCAAACCATCATATCCAACATGTTTTTTGTTGACAACTTCACAAGGTCAGTGTGGCCCTTTCTTGATATTTGATGAGATGCAGATGTTTTCGGCATAGCTTTTTTGGCCCGCGAGGGAATATGCAGATGTACATGCTTGGCTGATAGATGACAGATACAAACCTAGCAAAACAAAGGCTTGACAACCCCACTACTGACTTTCAGACATGACCATTTGGATTGAGTCCAGAGATGTTTTTGGAACATATTCTTTCTTCATTGCCTTCAATGCTTCCAGTTCATCATGGAAATCACACCAGCGGGTGCCATTTAGCAAAGTTTTTTTTTGTGCGAAAAAACCATTTGTGCAAGTCATTTTGGGAATTGTCCCATGCCGCAACTCACCGAAGAGTTGATCCGGAAGCGTCCGGGTCTCGACCCATTTGTGGGGACTGTGCAACATGGGAGACTCCAGAGGCGAAGGCTTCGTGTTTTTTGTTTAAAAAAATTAGGGTTGATAAATATTGATATCACAGTGGTTGAAAATAGTAAGAAAAATTAGGGTTGATCTCGAGATATGAGTCTTCAATGATGACAGATGTGAGGATGTTGAGATGTCAGACGGCTGAGGTGCAGAGCACAATGAGGGTGTCCTTTCCGATCTGGAAGAGATTGCGTTGCACCAGCAGGCAGTTTGAACATGTTGAGTCTGGACAGAATGAGATGAATTGAAATGGAACCAATGGATATGCACAGATGATATATTGATTCATAGAAATTTGCATGGACACATTGGCTACCAGAGTCTGGAGGCCATTTTTAATGTGGTGCCAGTTGCGGCTTGCTTGATAGCTTTGGCGTTACCTTGCTTGCCGAACATCTCGGCAAAAAACGCCAGGAGATTGAAAAGATTGAAAGTTTGGAAGCCTGCTGTCGACATATCAAGCCACCTGGCAAGTCACATATTCACAGAAGGTCCTCGTTTGCTATCATCACCGTCCACACCAATATCATCCTTGGTCACCGTTATAACTGTCCATCTACTTGCCTCTCTCCACTATCAGCCAAGGATTCTGCTGCTTCAGAACAATATCATTCCAAAGATGGAAGGTATCTGGATGCAGACAGTGAGAGTTGAAGATAGTTGAAGTGGTTAGCAAGTTGTCACAAGTCAAAGATTGGGTTCTTTCCTTGAAACAACTTTACTCAGGAGTTGACCCAATCTGACCTTCCAATCTTTCGCTTCAAGTCGAGCTAGTGCATGCGCTTAGGTTTGAACAAGCTGAAGGAGCTGGAGTACTTGAACCTGGTGTCACACCCAGGACCCAGGATCTCTTAGGAATTTCAGTGAATTTGCTTCACTGAATGCAGCCGTGAATTCAGCACTAACTTATACTAAAAAAGAATCATACTGGACTGGTCCTGCGAAAATATTCAGGATTATCATTGATTCCATTATTCCACTATGGGAATCCTAATCAACATCTATGAATGGTAGGGAAAAACAAAGCCCAAAGAATACTCCAACAGAGATGACAGTCTTGTCTGACCCTCCACAGAACCTTTTCTGAAAGCCATTTACCTCAGAAAACGCCAGGAAACTGGACAAACGTAGAGAACAACAGTTGGGGGAACCCTCCGAGGAACCTTTTCCGAGACGAACGCACGCAACAAAGAATCCCAGAAGACAAAAGTGACTGCCCCAAGACCTTTACTATGGCTGAAGACCCCAAATCAAACATTGTTGGGGAACAAAACGCAAACACGCTTTCCCACAGAACCCATTTTTTTGAACAAACCGCTGATTATTCAATGTCCGATTTGCAAGTGCCCATCCAAGACTGTTTTTTCGACGTCCTGAGGCTCTGAACAACATCTCAAAGATCGAAGGCATCGAAGGATGCGAATCATTGAAAAAGACTCCTGGCAGAAAGCGGAAAAACTCGGAGGCTCTGATTGTTATTCTTCCAAATTCTAAAATGAACTCAGATTTTTGATCAACCACAAAAGCAGGTGGGTGGTGACCATGGAATTTGGATGTTTCCTTGAAGTGTTGGATGATGGATTATGATGTGTTTGCAGGTACGTTTTTTTTTCCCTGGTTTCCTTTCGCTTTCCAAGCTCTATGTTTCCCTCACATCAAATACCGCACTACATATCACCTTTGTAAGTCTAAGGCTCGATTTGACAGTGAATTTTGTGTCGGTGGAAGAAATCGAAGAGAGTTTCCATCTCAGGGCCATGGGGCCGTGGGGCACAGCAGTCGCTCGCCAAATCCCAAGCTGCCAAGGTGTATACAATTTGAAAGCCAACATGATGTTGGAGGATCTATATCTCACGGGCAACCCATGCAAAAACCTCAGCAAGTTACAGGGTGGGGCAGGTTCATGCTGGCGAGTTAAGGCAGCTGGAATGCTTGGAATGATGTTTTTTTCCCCTTCCATCCAACGAAAGTTCTTAAGGCGTGGACTGGTCTGGATGCAGGGCATATGTCATAGCCCATTTGCAACCTGGCAGCAACTTCCCTTGGTCTGTTTTTTTTTCCTAATGGTGATTCAGTGATTCATTGGAAACTATGGCGGGTGGCAGTCAAGTGGGGGCAAGTCGCGGATTTTTGCCTCCAGGCCCCAGCTCAAGCAACTAGACGCGAAACTGGCTGATCCCTTAATTTCTCCGACAGTGAAACAGTGAAAAACGATGGTGATATACATTATATTATCATTATATCATATTATATTTTACATTAGATGTTCTACTACATTATATACTCTGTTATATGATAGTGTTTATTATTTATTTCATTATACTGAGTATATTCCATTATATTATATCATATTACATTGAGTCGAGATTATTTATAATATATTATACTATATGTTATATTATATTACATTATATTATATCATATTATATTATATCATATCATATTATATTATATCATATTATGTTATATTATATTATATTACATTATATTATATTACATTATGTTATATCATATTAAGTTACATTATATTATATCATATTATACTATATTGTATTATATCACGTTAATATTCTATGTTAGGAGAAACATCTTCCATTTTGATGATGCACAAGGTGCTGCCTCGTGAAAGGATCAAGGCTCGTCAACAATTGCCCAGGCGTGGATCGACAGATGTACTACACCAAGACTTGGTCAAATGCTTTCTTTTTGTGGCATATGATGGACATGCTGATTTCAGAATTAAGACGATACCCCAAAAAGTACATGTTAAGACATGAGAAGATGAAATGTTTAAGTAATCCAGAGTCTGCAGTTCTGCAACACTGTTCAAATTAAATAATCCTTAAAAGACGGTCTACCAACAATCGCAGGAAGAAATGGGGTCACACTGCAAATTCCACTTGCCAGTGCACCCAACATCTCGAGGTTGCAGCAAGAGCTGGAAGTGGCAATTGAGGACAGTGGTATCAGCTTGGCGATTATATATAGTGGTTTTCAAACGGTTTGGTTGACATCCTTCATTACCTGTGGATGATATACAGTAGCATATTTTGAACTTGGACGAGGATAGATTGCGGATACTCTGGGATGTTTGTCAATTTCTCAGGAGGCGCGACGGAAACGCCTGGCCAGCGCTGGCGAGCCAGTCTCTGAAGGGGCCTATACTAAGGATGGACAGTTGGACAGTTGAGAGCGGGTGAAATGCACAAGACATGTGCATCAGCCAAATTGAACAAGGATATATTGTATATTACATGCTTATCTATATAAATACACATATTGTATTTTTTAAAATTTTTCTTGTAACATACATATTACATATTGTTCTGCCACCTCGGCTGTCTTGGATCAGAGGTTGTTAGTACACGGATGTTGGAATCAAGATGTTAGGACTCCAGATCTGCATTGGATCATTTAAAATCTACGAGATCGAAGTCTTTTTTGAACTGGGAATCCCCATTTGCTCCATTAGCAAGAACGATGCATCTCACTACATGTCTCCATACCTTTCCACATGCCCAGAACTGGCTTCCAGCCCGAAGGAAAGCCGGAATGAGATGTATTTGGAGCTAGCTGAACAGAAAGCTGAGAAGGCGCAATATGAGTATTGGTGATATTGGTGCTATGATTTTCGCCGAGTGAAGAGTCAATTGCCAGGCATGGTAGTATGGTATGGCTGGTATGGCTGGTATGGCTCAAATCATAAAACATGAGAATCTTCAGAAGGTTGCAATGAAAAACATATGGCAATAATGTAATTTTCACCGTTATGACATCCCATTTAGGCATCCAAAGTTACATCTCTTCAACTCACCTGTCTGAGTTGGCCGGCCCAGGAGCGCAATGAGAAAAGGCGGATGGGTCCATTGTCCTCAGTCGAACAACACCCCACGGCATCCCCGAAGTTTTTCAAATAAAAATCATGTTGAACCATGTTGTAACTCACTAAAATGCATAGAAAATATCAGGAAAATCCATTTGAATTCCATTCATGTCTGATTTTCTGTGATGAATGAGATGAAAAGTGTTGAACATGTGTCATTGTCTGGAAAAAACTGTGACACCAAAATATAAAATGCACGTAACGTAACGGTCAAATAACTGTATACGATTCGCATTGACACTGAGGGTGAAATGACAGACCAAAGTTATGTTGATGAACAAAGTGATTTGTTTGTATCAGATCCCAAACTTGGAACCTTCATTGGAACTGGTAGGCTTTAAATCCAAAGTCTTACCGAAAAATTGTAATTGATTTTCCCTGACAAGTTGGAATTCAGTCCAACAACACACCAACGATGTTCTTCATCGTTGAGGCATGGAGCCAAAGGAGCCCCGTATTGTGTAGCTTGGCTGGGAGTTTTATTGTTTCCCATTTTCTCCGTTGATTTGAAGCTGACACACGTGATACCATAACATCGTCTATGTTCCTTTAGAATTTTTTAACGAATGACGCGGCATCTAAGAAGCTAAGTTAAATAGAAATCCTGGAAGATGCAAATATAATGCTTCATCCTTCAGATTCAACTATTTTTTGGTGTTTGTCTGAGCAACCCTTGAACTAACCTTTTGGGCACGTCAAATTTGACCCGCCAGCTTCGCGAAGTTGATACACCAGGCCTGGCGTTTACAATGCACGAGGAGAGGTCCGACAGTGTTCGGATCTGAGTAAAATTTTTCATGCAGTACTATCCGATGCAGAGATACAGAAGTTACAAGGAATTTGCTGCTGATTTTACTGTGGAGAAATGAAGTTCGACAGAGCCAGATGTCAAGTTTCTAGAAGGTAATTAATCTATTGTACCCAACAAAACTCCGTGGCCTTGTACCCCAATGCAAAAGTACTTGATAGACAAGTTTGTGTCTGGTGCTAGCATCATTCTGTTTTTTTCTACAATCATCAGTTCACACATCCTGATGAGCGCATGAAAACTGGAAGACACTTGTGGGTGTTTGTTCAGCACACTCGACGGAACGCCATGCTGGACTGGAAGCGTGGAAAACCCTTTTGTGACTTCGGCCACATTTTTCAAGGCAACGAAGGCAAGTACAACTTTGATTTGGATGATTGGACCCATCCGGACAAGATCGTATTTGAACTCGCGGTTCCAAAGTGCCCGCAGGGAATTGCCTGCAATGCTTGAAATTCCAATGTTGAATCTTGGTAGGCTAGTAGGCTAGACATCCTTAGCCCCTGTCCCCAAGCCAAGTGTTGAAGTGCCATAGGTACTTGGACACCAGTGCATTAGACGTGGATGTGAATCCGCTCTACGTTCGAGTGGTGTCTTTTCTAAGATTTCAGCGGTTCATTGTTTGAGGTTGGAGGCTGCTGGTTGGCAGAATGGGTAGGAATACATACGTTACAATATGTTGCAGTTGTTTGATGTTGTTCTGCCATTCATGGATAAATATTCATGGATGTTCACGGATATTCATGTGCTGAGCGCTGAGGTTGTGAAGGATAAGGTCACTCAGTTGAAGCTCTCTGCAGAGGCAGGTGCATGGCACAGTAGATGGGTGGTGTCACGACATAGATGGCTGCCACAGGTGAAACCAGACGCATCAAAAGTGCAACGGTCACGAACCACTGGTGGGAGCCTCAGTGGTAAATGTTTAAAAGGTTACCAATCTGGTCAGATTTTGCGAGAGGCATTTTGGCAATTTTTTTTTCCAAGGTTTGCTGCACATAGACATGCCCTTAGTGCAGCCACATCAAGTTTGGGTGCCTAGTTTTGAAAACAAGTGCAGCCAGAGGCATTTATTTTGAGCCCCAAAAACAGTTGATTTTTTTGAGCCATGCGTTCAAGGTGAAGGAGCGTAAGGCACCAGAACCTGAACTCCAACCTTTAAAGCCCATGGAGACCGGGGGGATTTGGGGGTCAGTGAAGTCGGTCGCGGGGGGTGTGGGGGGATGTTGGAGCGAAATATCCAAAGCCACCTTCCAGGAGCCAACAGCACGGCTTCAGAATGGCTACGGCCTGCGACCTACAAAGCAAAGGAGAAGGTATGCTGAAGTATTGAAGTGCTGGGAGAAAGACACTTGAAAGTGTGGTTTGTTGTTTTTAGTTAATATCTTATGTATACCTTGTGCATCCGAAAGCAGCCTTTCAGTTCGACACATTTGCTGCAGCCGCAAAGAAACGGGTTTTTTGAGAGTTCGAGGTGATGGCAGCCAATCCAAGACAGTGTCTATACAAGGTAGGAAGTCAAATTTCAGATTGCGCAAGAAGTGGAGAGATTTCTCAATGACTTGAATTACTGTACATTCATTGACAAACAAGTTTATCCTTGCTACTTAGGCAAACAGAGGATGAGACTGAGCACATTTTGACTTTTGATCATCTTCACGCAGGGAGTTCAAACAAAGCAACTCTTGCTAAACTTGCTGCAGGCATTTACCAGGATCCCAAGCGCGTTTCCTCAAAGAAGCAGGACAGTTTATCAGTCTTTTTGCTGTTCAACAAACCTTTGCAAAGAATTGGAAAGCAAAGCAACAAAATGTTGGAGTTTGTTTGCCAGCTGCTTTCCATCCAGCGGAAGACTCGTGGCGTCGAAATCCATCCCAAAACCTGAAACATTACTTTAGCTATGCCAGAATACTCAATTGCATTGGGTAAGACATAAGAGATTGTATGCACAGTTTGCTTTGTGTCTGAACTAGAACGATGAAACCAGATGAACTGCTTTGGGCATCAATCTAAAATGGGTATATCGGTATATCCATGGTGTCAGGACACGTTGCTACGGGAAGTGAAAACAACGCGAGTGCATAATTCAGCAGCTGTAGACGACGACGATGACGACGAAGTTCCTCCCTTGGAGTGCCGTCAGTGATGTTTCCGAAGCCAAGTCTCTATTTGGTTTGTATGGAACTTGACGAACTTGACTCAGAATTCATAGAAATCACAAATTACAGTAGTTTTTTTTTTGAATTCCACGAATTATGACACTTCAATCAACAATCAGAACACTTTTTTTGAATTCTTCGGATCAAATCGCTTATGTGCAGAAGGAAGTCTTTGACTTGAGAGTTTCACTATCAGGGTTCATGGCAAAAGCAATGCCAGGTGGATCCTCCAAATCAGAATGAAATTCTACATAATCTGATCTTTTTTGAAGAAAAAACTGGTGGTAAAGAAAATTGGATATTCTTGCTGGTGCTGTTCTGAATGCTCACTAGAACCAGGTAGATGGTTGCATGAGAGAAGGACAAAATCCAGTTTGAACCATCAAGGTTGACCTTTCTTGGATATCGCCCACCGTCAAAGTGCATGAAAAAGAGCAGCTCTTTTGATCAGCCCTGTAAAGTTGTGTTCAGCACATGGGGCATTGAGATTTTGTTAAGAATTTAGAGCGTTTTGAAGTGTAAAAGCAAGTCGCTAATGTCCTAAGGCACTCGACTCTTGACCATGAGGTTGTATCCATAGGTAGCCAGTCTCGAAGGATTCAATGTATATTTTTTAGAAATGGCAGCAAAGCTCAACGTCAGTCTTTAGCCATTTGCAGCTCAATGAAATCGACCAAACTCCCCTTTTAACGGCCACGGAACGTGCAACAGAAGCACGCTTTGCGCGAGATGGCTCTGGGCTCAGACCTCCCATGGCAACCCAAAAACAGGTGGATTTGACTGGATGTTGTTCGTCTCAGGCCGATAAGAAGCAACTGACTCCAGAGGAGGTGCCATGAATTTAAAGCTTCCAAAAAAGAAGTAAATGTCAAATGTCCCCTGTGACTGCTGCTTACAAGGAATTGCTAAGCCAAAGCTTTGGATGTTTTGCAAACTATTCAAATGCCCAAATGGAGAGCGGTCGAGGGATGTTGGGGGCAAGGAGGCTGCTATGCAAATGGTCATATCCAAATGATTCAATCTCCCAAAATCAAAATCGATTGAGCACTCTTCACATGGAATGAGTCGAGACCAGATGTAGTTGAAATCCGTGTCACGTCCTAATTTCCACACATCCACCAGATTTCAAACATTTCACCCCATGATATCCTGTTGACTCGACATGCTTTAAGGTTCGTCGCAAGTGGGATGAGCTCTTGGTTGTCATCAACAATGTTGCCACCACTGCAGGCAGAATATTTGTTGATCCAATACATTGACCTTGATATCGAAATTTAAAACATTCATAAATCTTGATACATTCTGCTGGCTCAGGTGGTGAGTCGCTAGAGGCCTCTCCTAGTGCAGGCAGTGCAGGCTTGGTACAACCAATGATTCATATGTAACATCCGTATGAAAACAAATGAAAAAAAAGTAAAATCACCACACATTTTGATACACTTCTCATCGACTTTGCATATCTGTTCATGACAAATCTGGCAACATGAATTCATACCAGGAAGAGGTCGAGTTGGCCGTGGTCAATTAAAAGCAGCCCAGGAGCTCATGTCCAAAGGACAGCAACTCGGCACCAACAAAAAAACATCAATGGCGCAACGTTTTTTTTTACGCCCCAGAAATTTAACGGCTCGCCCCTAAAAATAGGCTTGCTCCCAAAAGGAAAGGCCGCATCTGAACCAAGCATCATTGCAGTTCAATTTCGGGGGGTGTATTCCTTGAACATCTCAGGTCCACTGGTGAGTTGACCCGATCACCCAAGCGTAAAGGGCGACCAACTTGGAATGACAGGCGACGACTTGGAATGACTGGTGCAGGAAATGGTTTGATTCCAATTCGAAAAAATCCCCCATTTTGTTGTTTTTGGGGAAAGTTCTGCAGTATTTGTTGATATTTGCTGGAGATCTTCAGAGATGATAACTGTAAGTTTGTTGAGTACCTGAGTACGGTGCAGATTCTACTACACAAACATTTTAATGTGCTTGTTGCAGGGTTGGAGGTTAATCTGTACAGCCTGCAGGCATCACCTGCTATATTCTACGGTCAATGACAAGATGCAGAAGAATGTCCGGTCTGCGGCTGAGGTTTTAACAAGGTCAAACTTTGTGGTCACTTCAACAGACATGGAACCGCAGGCACAATGCATCAGTCTGATAGGGAGGCTCATCTGAGCTCCTTTGGGGATACTTCATTTGCGTACTTTTTTTTTGATGTCGGCGGGAGCTGTTACACCCCATGTTTTTTTTTAGGGGGGAAGCATTTCTCCCTCAGATACATCGGAACCATCCCCAAATGCATAGCGGCATAGCGTTGGAGGTTTCTCAGGCCCAATCCACATCGCGGAAGCAGAGCTGTTCGTGTGTTTTTTTCAGCAGTTTGTGATGTGGAGTTGGAAGAAATCCTGCACCACCTGGGATGTATAAAACCTTGTAAATGATGGGATTTTTACCATATCAACTAGTGCAGGATTTCTTCCATCAACAGTAGTTCAACATAGTTCAACATAGTTCAACTGTTCAAGAAAGCTGACCCACTGAGCTGAGGGCTTATTTTGATCGTCCGCGTGAAATTGATGCCTACGGCACACGCTATGATGAGCCTTTGAGGAGCTGATGTAATGGAAATTTAGCTCAGGGGGATGATGAACGGAATTTTTGGTGTTGATAATCTTTTTCAAAGATGGATTTCAAGGATGATTTTGGCATGTTTGCTCATTGATTCAGATATGCAAATGAGATCACACATGGTTCTTGAGAATTCTCCCTCATGAGTTAGATTGAGGATGTAGGGCTCACAGGGATCCAAAGGGTCCAAACAGACCCAAACGCAATTAAAAAGCCCACGGTACATGGCCATTTCAAAATTTTTCAAGTGTGGCTCTACTTGATTCTTGCGGATTTTTTTAATCAGATTTTTTTTTGTTCCTCAAAAAGCATTTAAAAACTAAAAACCATTCCCAAATCATGGATACACAAACGATGAGTTTCACGTTTCACTCCCTGGGAGTGACCTTTGGAGGACGATTTGGCAACTAGAAACGCCGGTGGTGGCGCCGGCTCCGGGGGCAAATATGCCATTGTCTCCATCTTCGGTAGCGAATGCTGAGAGGATGGAAAAGCTCTCAAGGACGATTCGGGATTCTGTATCTTTTTTTTTTCGAAAGGTACTGTAGTCATTATCCTCTTGGTTGTAGATGGTAGATTTTTTTTCTGTTTTATTTTTTTTTTTGTGGTGATTTGATTGTGAAGTGCTCACACTGACACTATGTTTTACGAAGTTTCCTTCCAGCGATCGTTTCTGAAGATGTTCGCGGCGTTTTTTTTGGTTGCAGGAGTTACAGTGCTCCCAAGATGACTGGAGAGCAGCGGCGTGAAGCGAGGTGGGACTCTAGACATCACATCTTGTTTGCAAAGGACCGATTCTGCTGGCTGTCGGGAATGAAAAAGGGGTATGTTGTATAAACGGGACGTGAGAGTCTTTGATAACTGGTCAAGAAATGCAATTTCATATGCTTTAGCTTTAACTTGTAATTATTTTCAGATATCTTCCGGGAAAGAACTCTTTTGACACTTGGTGATCGCTGGACACCCCGTAGTGGTCGAGAACATGTGATAGCATGATCTTAAGAAGCAGGATGACAATGTATGCACCGTGCAATGCCAAGAAAGGTGAGGTTGCTTGCATATGTTTCATACGTTTACATTGTTTACAGAACTGAGATCCACTATCCGCAATGCCCCATAATGTGAGGACAATCATTACTTCCAGGCCAATCTGAGAGAATACTTTGAGAGGCCTCGGTACTTAGCAGTATAGTCTGAGATTGACATTCAATGCCATGCAAAAAGCCAGCAATTTGAAGGGTTACCGTGGTCAAGGGTTCCTAGATACCCAGCACTCACTTTTTCCACATATGACAGGCGACAGGTTTACAGGTTTGCAGTTTTTTTTTCGGGTGAAGTCTGTCATTCTTTTGAATTCTGGCTTTGCATAGCTTTGCGTGGTTTCTGTGACAGCTTCCAGAAGGAAGTGTGCTTACGGTGCCGCATGTTTTTTGGTTCCTGAATCGGTCCTCGTAATCCTGGGATGCAGTCCATCGGTTCATGTATTCCATGGATTCCATGTTTCGGTGCGAAGTGTGATGGACGACGCAAAAAAACATTTGGATTGAGAGGAACTTCTCAAGAACAGATCAGTCTCACCGGTGAGAGCGAGGCTCTCGAAGCGCAACAGGAATTCCTGGTGGATTCCAAAGTTGTACCAAAGGAGTGCTGTGCGCTTGTTGGTTCAAGGTTTACAACTTAAGATTTACTTGACTCTGACGTTTCTTGGTTCGCTTCTTTTAATTTTGTATGGAGTTACAACCCCCAAAACTCCAAGAAAAAGTCGCATCATTTTCTCTTGCATCTCCGGTTTTCACACGAGACGAATGATGAAACCGACCAGCTGCTGGTGGTTTGTGGCTCGAGCTTATGATGAGAGCCGGCAAATTGGCCGAAAGATTCGGCATGTGCGGCACGGTTCAGTGGAGTGCTGGGCGGCAGCCTTGTTGAGGACACATTGTTGCGAGGGGCAAGTCTCAGCGCATGACTTGAAAAATACTCAACAGCAGTTTGAATGATTGACTTTGTACTTACCGAGCAGGAACTCCAGCCGTGGAGTTTACAAGACTACGTCACGGCAGTGACGTGTTTTTCCACTCGTGAGGAGAAAGACCGCCCCGTCGTTTACATCCCCGGATGTTTGGGCACTCAGAAGCTGCCAGCTATCATGGTGACGTTGCAACTCAAGGTATCAGACTCATGGGAAAATTATCACTCTATCAAAATTTACAAAATTTGCTGTGTTTTCAATCTGGTAGATTTTCAAGATGATCCAAGATGAGGGAACCATCATTATGAGATTGCTCTTGTGTTAAGATATATAGATATGGTATATGTCAAGAGTCAATACATATTTATACGCTAGGGGCGGGGGGTTCCCCGATGGGTCTGAGAGGAGGACATGATCAAGGTCAAAAATTGGTATTTCGCTGTGGCGAAACGTGCGTTTTTCAGGAAGTCACTCTTTACATGGAATGGTGTTCTGCGCGGACCAAAATTTTTTGATCCGCGCGTTGATGGAAGCAGAATTCATCATTGATATATTCACGCCGCTCCGCGGCAGGGTCCGCCCGCACCAAGCTTACAAGGTGTCATATGTTCTTCTTGTTCTTGTTCTTGTTCTTCTTCTTGTTGTTGTTGTTGTTGTTGTTGTTGTTGTTGTGGTTCCTGGTCAAATATTTTAGGTCAACAACGTCCAAAAACACTGTATTTTGCGCGATTTTTGTGCTTGTAAAGGAAAAAACACTGGTATTTACGACGTTTTGGCAGCGTCAAGGACGAAAACTGTCCAAAAACATCGTTATTTACACTGTTTTTTAGCGAACGCGTAGAAAACACTGTGTTTTGCGATGTTTTTTCAACAAGGGGTTTTAAATGTACCGCAAATACCTTGGTTTTCTTCATGTTTTCACTTCCAGTTCTCAAAGCGAACCAACCAAAAACAGTGGTATTTACAGTGTTTTGACAAGACAACATGCAAAAAAAAACGATGTTTTGGAACAATTTTTCGCATGTTTTTCAGCTCGTGCTCGTAAGTAAAAAATCAATCATTTTTTGCTGCGTTTGCCACCGCTCATCCGGACTCAAGAAGGCGTTAAATCGCCAAAAATAACTAAACTGCACCTAAATTTGACATTTTATTTGTCACAATCTTTGCTGCAAAGTTCTAACCCCTAAAATTGGGGGAGCCTGTCTGGGCCCAAAAATGCTGTAAATTACGGTGTTTTATGAACGTACCATGCATTTTGCCTGCAAACCAAGTGGCCCCCCAGCTAAAGCTGACTGTGTTAGTGCCTCCGGAAAGACACGCCCTTTTGCACCTACGGTGCGGGCGGATTTATACTTTGCAAAAATGTGCCAATTGTGTGGGAAAATGTTTTTTTTTTGAACTTCCTAGTTAGCCAGCGATAGTCCAAGTGTTCAAAACTGCTGTTATTGGCAGGCGCAGTGAATTTGAACATGAGAATAAATCGGAATGTCTGACAGTCAAGGCTTTTGGGGTTGTTCCTTGATGTGTCTGTGACGTGGTCATCAGCAATGTCCAAAATTTTGAAGAAATTGATGTGTATAGTATATATATATATACATACATATCCCATGCCTACATGAACATCTATACAAACATCTGGGGAAAATTGTATTATTTCACTTTCGTCCAGAAGCTCCCTACCCAACTACCTTATGTGTTGTTTCACGTCATTTGACGTCACTGTATGTGTGCAAGTTCTATGAACGTTATCATCCCCCCCGCATGTGCAACTACGAGGCACGCGGGCGTAGCATTGACCATGTCAAGCCCCGGGAAACCCCCGTCCCTAGGGTATTTATGCATTACT
>DF239326.1:196824-247252 GCA_000507305.1 Breviolum minutum Mf 1.05b.01 | reverse complement strand
TTTACTAACCTAAATTCTATGAGGGGACTGGGGTATTGTTCAAATGATGATGAGACGATGGTGAAAAAATGATGTTGAAGAAAAAATTGATGAGAAAAATGATGAAATTAAATTAGATAAGGGGGATTGCCCTACCCTTCGTATCATCTATATTTAAAGGAATAGTTGCAGTGTATATTAAGGATATGGAAGATGAAATTCCAGACACGAAATGTAAGGAAATTTATTGCGAAGTTTGTAGGCATAATATTAAGAAATTGGGATGGACAAAGCACTTGAGGACTAGGAAGCATATTGATAATGAAAACGGGGTGGAAGAAGTTGAGAAAAAACAATGTAGAAAATGTGGATGTTGGAGAGTGCTTGAATTATACAGGGGAGAAAATGCTACATGCAATATTTGCTTGGGGTATAGGGAGAGCTGGGCAAAGAAGAATGAGGAAAAAGTTAAGGTCATGAATAAGAACTACTGGGATGAACATAGGGAGGAGAAGAGAGAGTATAACAAGGAATATAGCAAGTTGGAAATTGAATGTGAAGTGTGTGAGAGTAGAGTGAGGAAATCTAATTGGGCAAGACATGGGGGAACTAGGAAGCATATGTTGGGGGGCGGTGGTGGAAAAGTTGATGGGGATATGGGGGGTGGGGGAGGATGATACGAAGGGTAGGGGAGACCTTACCACTACTGTATTATATTGATGTGATGTCATCTAAAAAGCCTCGGAGGGGCTTGGGTATTTAGGTGGCAGTTTGCTATGGTTGTTCAACTGCCAACTATTCTGAAAACAAGATGCAGCACCTCATTCAAATACGGAAAAAATGATTCAATCGCCGCACCACGTAGGCTATACCATGTATTAATTCCGTACTTTGGAAGGCATAGCTCATGACCCCGACTGACATATAGCTTCTCAAATTCTGAGTCTATTTCCAGGAGAAACTGGGCAATCAAAGGTTCCCAACTCTCCGCGGCAGCTTGCCATTCGTAGTTCACCTTGTCGAAGCGGGTGGATGCTCTGAACAACTCCCACGGACACACGAGCATGTGTATGTGTTGCTTGATGGCTCTTCTGGCATCGAGGGTAGTGTACGTGATGGTTGCTCCCAACGGTCCTAACGGAGAACTGTTGCTTTTCAGATGTTTGGACCAAAATGTACAAGAGTTAGCCATGACATGCCCTGACTAGGTGCATGCTTGTGTGCAAAGAAAACTCAAGGCCGTATCTGCATCGCGCATCTACATATACCGCAATATATATAATGCAATATATTATACATATATATATACGTATATATTCAATTGAAGTGTTACATATTAGATATGTACTACATGTACGTACATATTGTAGTAAGATAGCAAACCACACTTTGTTTAGGAACATAGAGGCGTTAAATTAAAAAAGTGGATTCACTATTGCAGCTTCTTTGCTCCCTTCCGGCTATATCCTGACAGCATCACCTCGTCGAAGCCTTCACTTTTCTCCGGCACAGTGAAGCTAGCAAAGGCCTGGAGGGACGTGAGGAACAGGGGGTCCCGGCGTGGAAGCGCATGGCTACGTGAAGAGGTTTGGCTGTAAACAGAAGTTGAACCAAAAGTAAACAGAAGTATGTTTGGAATTTAGCAGTAAACTCATTATTCGTGGGGTTTTGAACCAGTCATGTTCGTACACAGTACATATGTATACATTCAGCTAGATATCAGAATTGAGTTTGTCCAAGGTACCCAGCAGCAATCTCAAAGTTAGTTTCGGACTCGAAGCCAGTTTTCTGGTATCCAATGAACATTTGTTGTCCAGGGCTTCTGTATGTACATATTGGATTCTTAAATCAAGTCATTCCTAATCAGAAGCACAGCCTATGGATCTGACGAATAGGGCAAAGAGGATTTGCATCACTGGAAAATGTTGACTCCGCTGTAGCTTCAAAGCATAATATCCCTCTTACATGATGTCATATGTTCAAAAGGTGTTGTTTCTTTCCATCACTTTCATTATCGACTCATTAATTCCTTTCCTTCCCTTCCATCCCATTTCTTTGTATCCATTCATTCATTCATTGCAATTCATTCCATTTCATTTCATTTCATTTCATTTCATTCGAAGCATTTCATGTCATTTCATTTCATGTCATTTCATTTCATTCAAAGCATTTCATGTCATTTCACTTCATGTCATTTCATTTCATGTCATTTCATTTCATGGCATTTCATTTCATGTCATTTCATCATTTCATTTCATTTCATTTCATTTTTTCCATGTCATTCAAAGCATTTCATTTCATTTCACTTCACTTCATTTCATTTCAAAGCATTCCATTTCATTTCATGTCAAAGCATTTCATGTCATTTCATTTCATTTCACTTCACTTCATTTCATTCAGAAAAGATCAAGTGCAGTGTCAATGTAACTTACATGACCGCAAACCCAACCCCCCCGCAAAAAGCAACAAGTGCCTTGGCTAAGACACCGGGAGCCAGATCTGGCACCGAGCCTTTTGGCAGGAAATTCAGCCTTGGTCATGACAAGTTGTGCCATGAAAATAAACAAACCATGGGCTGCAAAATGATGTTTGGCAAAGTGTTCAAGGGGATAAAGTTCTACTCTGTATGATCGACTATGATAATATTTAGTGTAGTAAGAAAACACATGATGCTTCATACATCAGATCCATTTAGCTTATCTAGAAGAACATCTTAAGTAAACCCATCCGGCTTGGGTACTACACTCGACTATACACAATTACATCGTCAGAAACTTGCAACTGTGAATGTGGGATGAATGAAAAAAAACAACATCAATGGAATGCCACGAATGTTGTACCCAGATTAATCTGATTGGTCCCGATAAAACACATGTTGGGCAAATTATTCAGGTTGTGATGGGTCTGATTAACATACAGTTTGAGCTGCCCCCGTGTTTTGCTACCACGCCTGCTCACCAAGTCGGGAACCAAGAGTGGCAGCAGCAGCAATAACAACACGAACAGCAATAGCAAAACCAGAACAACCACTACTACCAATATTACCACCGCCTGGAAAGGGAGGAAGGAAAGAAAAGGAAAGAAAAGGAAAGACAAGGAAAGAAAAGGAAAGAAAAGGAAAGAAAAGGAAAGACAAGGAAAGAAAAGGAAAGAAAAGGAAAGAAAAGGAAATAAAAGGAAAGAAAAGGAAAGAAAAGGAAAGAAAAGGAAAGAAAAGGAAAGAAAAGGAAAGAACAAGGAAAGAAAAGGAAATAAAAGGAAAGAAAAGGAAAGACAAGGAAAGAAAAGGAAATAAAAGGAAAGAAAAGGAAAGACAAGGAAAGAAAAGGAAAGAAAAGGAAAATAAATAAATGAAATGAAAGAGAACAAATCTCAGATCCTCAGAATTGGTTGCGGAAATTAGCTATTAAACAGAACCCTAGACTTGTTTGCTGGTACCCTTAACCGACAAAATCATTGCAAAATGGAGCTGGTTGACATTCACATCCATGGAAAAGTCCGCAACTCACAACCACCTGAGTTGGCTGCTTCTCTTCTTCCTCACTCAACTCCACCTGACATGACAACAAGGCGTGAAATCGAAGGGTATGTTTGAAGCGAGGTCGCGAAGTGTGACTCTGTGAATGATCTTCTTGCACCATCACCAAAGCCGAATAAGTGACAGCTTGGTATTACATGTAAGCAAGGGTCAGCAGCAACTTGTCCATGGGCATCTGTACAAAAATACTTTGTTTTTCACTATGACTGTCCTGAGATATAGATATAGGGTTTCATTTGACATTACCGTGTGATTGGCCGGAGATTCTGAATGGCTCCCCATTTGGGATGCGGAAGTACATAGCTCCCCCTTGACATCATAAGGATTCACTAGGGGGAGCTATGATGCGAACATACTTCAACGTTCTGTCCAAAGAAATCTGCCCTGTGAAACTTACACAGTCACTGTGTCTTATCATCCCCTCACTGCGCAATGCAAACCTGTGGTGGTTCGTCACCCAAGTCATCTTCCTCTTCCACCTGGCTGCCGTGGGGGGAAAGGTTCCACTGGTTGGAGCCAGAGATATTGAGAGAGGTGCAATCTAATACAGTAAATCCATGGAAGCCTCTCTCAATCGGCTACAGCATAGGCTTGTAGCCCAACACGAGATACATTTTTTCCTCAAGGTGTGCCACAGGTACCAAAAAATATACACAAAAACCATCAAAAACCATTGTAATCAAGCAGAATCTATCCCATCTTTCCAAGTAAACAGAACAGACCACTACCATCAACCTCCCAACGGCAGCGCCTTGGGTTCCTCCTTGGCGGTTTCCTCTACCTTTGGCTCTTCGGTTTTGGGCTCTTCCTCAGGTGGAATGGCTTAAATGCTCAGGTGGAAGGTGTGAAAGGAAATCCCAGAGTGAAAAATATTCAGCTAAGCTAAGACAATGTGAGACTTCTCCTTTGTCTTAGCATTTTGACATTTGACCCCACACTTTGACAAATTTGGCATTTGCCCGGATGAGACTTTACATGATTAGTTTCAGATAGACAAGGATAGGCATACAAGAATTACCGGACAAATACTTGTTTCGGATGCAGCCAGTGAACTTTGTGGTTCTTGCGGTGCAAATTCTTTCCCTGACCATACATACATGATCTACTTTAGCATCTTCAAATCAGAGTGAAGAGAGAGTTGTGGTGTATACATAGTATGCCTGAAGAAGAAACTTGTTTTAACATGACGCTTCCGACATTCCACATCCTTGCGTCATTAGGGTCATAATGAGTTCCAGCACACATGGTACCCTTTAATCTTCCCGTCAATGAATACCGTTTCACGTCGTTCCACCATACTTCACACTTGGCTGGTCATGTTGCCAATTTAGGAAGGTGTGTAATTCAACGCCGACAATGGGACAGAAAGGCACCTTCTCCGTCATCTCTTCGTCCTTGGCCTGCGCCCCGGCAATGAGAAGAAGGAAAAAGGGGTAGTATATAGCACCCGTCGTCTGAAACCAGGCAAATCTGTGGCTGACCAGTTGGCAAAATCCCACCTCTTCTGCTTTTGCGCCTTCTTCACCCTCTTCTGCCTCCTGCACCGTCAATCACTAAAATTGTCTCAAAGGCAGCCTCAAAAAGATGTCATGTTGTTTTTGATACCAGTATGTCAAACAAAAAATGTTACTTGGTGCTAGAAATCTAGATCCTTGGAACGAAAACAAACAGGAATGATGGAGTGAAAAATACAATCATAGGAAGATTCCAAATTTAGGATGCTAACCCAGCCAGGAGCAGCAAGTGATGATTCAAAGATATCTAGGGATGCGCTCAAAATGTGGATACTCCAAGTGCTGGCCACTTCAATCTTGGAGAACAACTCACCAAAAGCATCAAAAACAAGTCAACGATTACTGGCTGCATCTAGATGGAGGGATTTTCATGCATGCTATGGATCTAATCAATCCCTGGTTACTCACATGCACAGCTGCTATTTGTTGCTACATATTTGTTGACGCAAAAAACGAGGCCCCAAGCAAATCGAAATGTTTTCTTGGATTCAACTCCACTGTGAGCGTATGGTTATCTTCTTGGACCAGGCTCAATGGCTTTGCAAGGCCTAGAATCATCGCAATGGCTGTCCATAGTGACACCCATCGATACCTCTGCTTCTACATTGCGTTTGTCGACCAAACACTCTTTTGGGCCCTGAAACAAAACAAGGTTCTCTACTGTATGACATGTGACTGTATTCATTGATTTCGATTTGGCCCTTTGGTCCACTAATTTTGAGACATCCCCACAAAAGGCACCGGAAAGCCTTTGAAAACAAGGAATATAGCCGTTTGCCAGGGCATACCACGCGTATACCAGGTCTACATGTATGAAGAAATATTCAAACGTATATATATATATATATATATTCAATTTCACATATATGTAAAAAATTGGGTTACATCCAAAAAGAATACCGGATTTCATATAACTCTACATTCACATAATCACAAACAAGCATACAAATTGAGTTACATTGTACAACATTGATACAGTAATTATACAATAATGATATATATATATAATGATGATACACTTGGGGATAACTATATTGCCTTTTGTTGGCACAAAGGGCAAAGAACTGCTTGTTGCTCCTTGGCTTTTTTGGCCTCTTCGGCTTTTTTGGCTTCTTCAGCCTTGCGTCAACATCGGCCAATGAAAAAACATCAACGTGGAAGCCGTCAAGTTTGCTGCGGGAGATTAAACAAAACAGTGTATCAAGAAACTTATGAATATTTAGAAGCACGTACAAAATACGTTGGAAAGCAACAACATGATTGCTTTACCGTTTGAAAAGGTATTCGTAGGTGGGTAATGTATTGTAAAATGCAAGATGTATCATGAAGAGTTCAGCCGGAAAGCGCCCCATAGCAGCGCCTTGGCCTCTGATTCCAAGGTCTCTTTTTGATGAACAAAAAGGTTGCTTAGAAGAACTGGGGGTGTTTTTTTCAATAAAAGTCCACTAGTCAAAATAAATTTCGCATATCACATTTAGGAGCAACAAACAAGTGCCAAGTGCTTCAGCAACAAAATGATTAAGGGTGCCAAACCATCACTCTTCCCCAAGAGTAGAGATACACAAGGCTTTTTCAAGCAGCCACCTTTCCCGATGAAAAAAAAAAGCACCTTTTTGGCTTCCTCCTCTGCCTTCTTCTTTTCTTCAACCTGGTGCAGCCGCGGTACAAGGGCGGACGAGGAGGACGACAACATCAACAAATCATAATGACATAATGATACAATGATACTTCATGAACATATAATAAACCAGTAGAAAATGTAGAAGAATGTATGTACACAAGGAGTCCCAAAGTAGTACTGTATTCAAACCAAACCCGAACATAACATGTTATGTAGAACGAAACTCGCCACCATGCATTCCAACACAAAACACCAAAGACAACGCATCAAGTCCAGGGGGGGAACATGTCTACCTACAGGAATCAGACAAAGTCACCCTGATTCATACCTAAAGCCTTTCACCCCATGTAATTAAACACAATTTGCAAGAGTCATACCTGAGTCATCCCTTTTCGTCTTTCCACCATGTAAACCCTGTCACCTGAGACCAGAAGACCGCCAAATGATGTTTTCTGTATCCACGTCTCCCACGACACATCATCCGAAGGGTTGGGACTGTCAGACTGTCCTCCTTTTTCTTTTCCGCCATCAGCTTCTGCTGTTCCAGAATCCTCTTCTTTTGCTCCTGTTGCGCCTGGCAGAAAGCAGCGTGAATAGATGTGAATAGGTAACAGCCATGGATGTGAGTCATTGCAGCACCCAATTTGTCATAAAACACAGAAAGAACTACACAACTACTTCATAGTTCTGGTATTCTTGCTGGTTGGGTTGGGTAGATTCAGTATCCAAGGCTCTGCACAAACAATCCCAAGTTACTCTCTAGGCTTTTGAAAGACTCACTGCAGGATCTGAAGGATTACAGGACCTAGCCTTTTTCATTCTCCAAGTCACATCTGACTTTTGCTGCCTTAGTTTTGCCCGCTTCGACAAGTAGAATATTCATTCAATCTGAAAGAGGGAAGTTTGTTGCAAACATTGTGCGGAATCTCGTTCTCCTCATCAAAATGCACTTTGGTTGAAGTCTTAGCAAAAAAGTTCCATTACAGGCACCAGAACCTCTGTGAAGGGACAATCTTCAAAGGTCACCTCACTGGCAAGCTTCTGGTATCTGATCAACGTGCGTCGAGTTGCTTTTGCTTTAAGATCTGCTGGTGCACTCGAAGCTTGTATGCCTGGCGGTGGATCAGGCACACTCGACTATCCGAGCAATCTTTGCGGGTGGATTGAAAGATATTGCCGTTTTTATTTCTGTCATTCCATCCTTTTCAAACTCTTGTCCTGTCCCTTCTCCGGACTGAAAAGTCTTCACAATTCCCGAACCTGTGACCTTTCAAGAAATATGGTCATTGTCATTCAAAAGATTAGCTGTAGATACTCCAAGGATGTTCCTGGATATCAATGCAAGTGGCTACTTGTAGTGAAGGATCACAAATTTGGGCCATTCTTTTTGTGGTTGGGTCCACAATTTTGAGCCACAGGATTATTACAAGTTGCACAACGAATTTAAGGGCTCCAATCATTGAACCTGATCTAATTTCGTTACGCATTGGAATTCTTGGGATGCTACATTGACCTGCTTGCCTCTCGATGTCTCTCCCGATTCCTCCCCAACCTTCTTAGGCTCCCCCATGACGACATGCGCCACCTGCAAAAATGAACCAAATCTTTGTAAGCTGGATTTGGGGATGGATTTTTAGACCCCTTTTAATTTAAGACACACCCATTTCGCATCGCACATGTAAAAACATATGTCAGAGGCATTGGGAAATGATTCACCACGTGTTTCTGCGTAGAAGTCCTTCGAGTTTCAGAACTCCAAGAAGACTGTTTCCAAATGATACACTCAAAAGAAAGCAACTAAAAATCTGATGTTTCCAAATGTGCTTTCAAGTCTCAATATATCTGAAAGTTCCCAGGGATAAAGCTTCCACAAGGAGAGGTGCCACACCAACTGATTGGTCCGACAAAAAACACCGGTCGATAGATGAAACTTTATTTTGTGAGACTTGAGACCCTCCAAGATATGAGAGTTCAAACCAAGTACATTGTCTTGTGTAAGGATGTCTAAGGGTATTCTTCTCGAACTCTTCCCGCATTTTTTGGAACGGCTAGAAGTTCACCAGCCCAGCAAAAAAGTCACTCGACACATTTCAGACAGGATGTTGCCAACTGGAAACGGAAGTGTCCACATACCAGGCCTTCTTGTAGCCAGGAAAACGCTTGAGAATTTGAGCTCTCTCTTCGGCAACAAGGTTTGACTTCACCTGCAAAAATGTCAAACCATGCAGATCTCAGGATGTTGTCAATTGGCGCCAACACTTGCAGAGACAGTACTCGGGTCATGTTTCTTCAGTGGACCAAACCATTTTCACAGATTCACATATTCGTATGATCTTACATGACAGCACCCTGGAACATTGATCATTGATCACCACTAATAGACTTGTTACAGGTAGATTTAGGTACCAAATGAACACTAAATGAACAATCCTGAACAGTCTATATCAGCGCTTGCAAACAACCAGCACTTCCCCACACGATAGGAACGACATCACCGCCTCCATGACCACGAAATTTCGTGGCAGGATGGAAGGGATGGACTGAACCACCTGCAGCAACATAGCTAACCCCACGAGCCAACCCGTCAGATCTGCTCTTGCGACCGAAACAACGGAAACGGCGAAACGGTCGTAATGGCTGCCCAGAACCACACCTTCATGACGCTGTTGTCTTCCAAGCTATGCACTCCATACTGGTAGTTGGGCTTGTCGTTGGATGCCTTAAAGGATGGGAGGGTGAGCTTGATCTGCGTATCCCACGCATGCATGTAGAATATGTTGTGTGACAGCGCTGAAACCAAATGAATCTTCAAAAACAAACTACCGCAATCAGATGCTGATTTTAAGTGCATTGCAGTGCTTTGCCATGGGGCAAAAAAAGAACACGGCCAATCCGCACATATAACTTGATTCCTGGTTTGTCAAAAGTAGTTGCTGGTCACAACAAGACTTTATACTCTTACGTAGTTATAAGCAATTATAGAATAAGTCTATCTAGGGACTGCCTGAGCCACTTGCATATCCTGAATTCCTGAATAGTGATGGTGTTTATTGCCACTGGCAAATTAGGAGCCGCCATGTACAGACCCGTCATGAAGCTCTATATCAACTTTATCAACTTCATCGTTGCACAGGGAAGAATGGAACAACCGACCGGCCCAGACCAGATGCCCGCTAAGGTCCCCGGACGTTTGGCCCAAGTTTGGGATGAGTCAATCCACTTGCCACCGCCCATTCCTTCATCTTCCTGTCATCTTGGAACCCACAACTAGGGGATGAGTGGACAATTCTGAGAGAAAAAACAGCTGTAGATTATGTCTTGATTCATCCAAGTTGAAACAATGGTGAGGATTACGTTGGTGACTTGTCGATTCCTGTCGGAATTCCATCTGATTTACGGCTTTAGGCCGCTTATTAAACTGGAATGCAAAGGTGGAAGAGTCCTTGCCCATCTAGAGATTCAAGCGAGCCCCCAAACTCTTACCGCTTTACAGGCCACGTTTATATCATGTTGCATCAACCATTACCATCCATCAACATGACACCTCAAGAATCTAGCTGCTTGACTTACCGTAGACCCATACAAGTTCGTGGATGTTCGTTGTGCGCTTGGAGCCTGTCACTGAGCTCGATGTATTTAGGATTTTCCTCCAGAAAGCTGTCCAACCAATCGAAGGTGCCTGACCCAGCAACTTCAACAGCCCAACCAATGAATTTTGCTATGAACGTTAGCTACAGTACATCTAGTAGTTGTATGTGATTGATGAGAGCTTTGTGTAATCCACCAATGGGAGTGGCAATCATCCATTTTTTCAAACCTTTTTGCAGAATCTTATCTCAGATGGATTTGAATGGATTTGAAGTCGGCGCTTTGGTCTGGAGCCTGGAAGATACAGTCTGCCGGAACTAAAATTGAACAATTTCTGGTAGCAGGGGTGATGCAGTCCACGCAGTCCATATACTGGATGTAGATGTAACTGACAGCAGGCCACACTAGGTTAGCAACGAATTGAGTCATAAAGGAATCTGAATCTAAAGGAACTAGCTATAAACATCTATAAACTATTGATGATTCAATACTATTCATTCAGCTTCCTTGAACTTGAGATAATGAACCTGACAGAATCATGGGGCCATAAGGTTTCTGTCTCATTCTGTCTCCAGCCTTCGTCTGGGAAAGCCACCGGCATCACCATCTCACACTGGGCACAAGGCTGGGTGCCATAACGAGAGGCACCGGATGGAAAAGGGAAAGCTTGAGGTTGCTAGAATAACTTGCAAGCAACTGAAGTCCACCGCATATTGTGGACACTACAGGGATGTCTCACGGTGAAGGACCTCAAAAACTTACTGGCCATCCTGAATTGTAGGTCCTTGTAGTAGAAAACAATCCGGAATGATAGGGAGGTATTGTTAAATATCCTTGACCAAAGGTTCTCACAACTGGATTGATACCACTATCAAAAATGAATAAGTGCGGATGAATTTGAAGTCGGTCAAGGGCCAATGAACTGCACATTTATCACTCAACCTGCTGGCTGGAAAAGCACCATGAGATCAACTATATCCCAGACTCTTGGATGTCAGGGGCCTCAAAATATCATAAATGTCCACTAATCGGTCCAAAAATGGAGGAACTGTGAGTACACCAGCTTGTGTTCCCAAAAGACCCTGATTTCCTGCGCAAATTGCAATGTCATGCAATGCCCATGTTTGGATCATGTCCAGTTTTATGATTCATTTGGATGAATGACCAAACTACAGTAATCAATATGGTATCATACTGTTGCAAATCTGTCTGCTCATTCTATTCGCCATTGAAGTATCTGCATTTGGGATGCCGTTGTATTTCTATTGAACATAAGTTACATCTATCGATGTATCTATCTTGTCGATCCAGCTACATATCTGTCTATCCATCCAATTGTATCCAATTGTCATCAATTGTCTATCTGTCAAAAGATCTAGATGACTACCTCTCTGTAAAAGAGAATGCTCCATTTGTTCCTCTTCTGTGCCTGCCAATAGGATGTCTATATAATTAAGATGTTCCTTTTCATCCTGTGAGTTTCAACACTGAATCTTCCGGAAGTCCAGTATATAATGTATCTACTGCTATGCAGACTAGGGCTGCATAGTTGCTACTGTAGTTGGTAGCTTCATGTGGTTTGAACCCATCTGAAAATCACCATTCAAGATGGAAATCTTGAAGTCTTCCCCAAAGCATGCAGAACACGTTTCAATCCACCTGGGCATGTATACATGCGAATGTGCTTGGGCCGGTCTTTCCATACCAGTCATCAAATTTAAAATCCATCTGGCAAACAAAGGATCTAAAACATGCGAGTAGGTCTTGAAAAAATAACAAGGTATACAACTATCTGCATGCATAGTGAACTCCAACCTGGTCTCAAACAATTTTGTGAAGATCCCCTCTACTAAAGCAACTTTTTCAAGGTGTAGACTGGTGGTCGCTATTTCTAGCAAGGTTGGTCCCCCCAAAAAGAACATCATAGCTGCCTTGCCAGTGGGGGCTGGAGTCACAGCGGCATTGGCGGTCCTCGGGTGACACATCAAATGAAACCTGATGACTTTTGGCAACGTAGGCACTGGCTGCAGCAGATTGAGTAAATTGATAATGCTGTTGGATCTTGTCTTCTATGTCCTAAAACAGACCCAAGCATCCAAGTAGAACAATACCAACAAATTCAAGACAAAAAAACGGAAACGGAAATTGAGTCTAGGGAGCTGGGAAATCTGAGCTTCAAACGCCGCATCTGCAACAGTTCGACATGTAAATGGCAACTTCGTAAACTCAGCGCGTTGGCTTTCAGTGCCGCAGGAAAAAACGTATTATGGATCGAGGAGGCTAAAGTTTTAAAGTGGCTAAGGGGCGGTCAGTGAATTGGTAACCTTTTTGATTTCAAAATGATGCATATATACACATCAACTTGTCCAGCCTAATAGCGAAGTGCCGATCTAATTTGTAGTGGTCTTCCCATGTCTTCCCAAGTTATCGCAAACGCTTCGGTGACTTTGTACATGTTGCAAACCGCTTAGGGGTGAAATACTAAATCACCTTGACCTGCCCAAACACAGTCTAATGAATCATTACAATGTAGCTTACCACAATGGGCTAGGTTTCCCAAGTGCTAGCTTTGAATCTTTATAGCCAAGTCTTAGCACTTTTTTTAAAAATGAAACCCAGAAACATTCTGTCTCGGAGGGCCTACTGCATTCATCCGCTGCAGGTTAGGTTAACCCCACAATCAAACAAGAAACTAAGTCCAACAACAAAAGCTTGTGTATCTGATCATGCGAGTATTGAAGCACTATTGGAAAGGCAACCAGGCACACATGTTCTGGGCCCCAGAACAAAATTGGCTATGAATCGACTCGTCTTATTTTTCAAAATCAAAAGGAAGTTCTGACATTGAATTCAAGTGGTGGCGAACGGCTGGCACGGAGCAACCAGTTCAGCTACACTACACTCAGTAAAGTTGGGTTGTATGATTATGTCCGATTTCGACGGCTTAGTAATCAGGGTACTGATTTTTGTTGCATCATATCGCACCATGAGCCACCAAGTACACCCACGCTTGATTCCATGAAATATGATGAAAGTCACTGGTGTCTTACCGAAGTTCACCATCACGCTGGCATGCCGGTAGCTGACATGTGGGAACCTCGTCACAGGGATATGAAACTCATCGTCGCAAGAAGGGCTGAAAAACAGCAACAGACGCAGGTTTCACAATGTTTCACGTCATATCTATGTGTATACATAATATATATATATATATATAATATATTAATGTACATGTTTGTGGCCTGCCTATGCCTATCCTCTGATCAAAGTTGCAGGGGTTCAGATTCACAGGATCACGAGTGCGGAGATGTAATCTCAGTTTTCGGCAAAGGCTTTCCGATCAGGTTCTCCTTGGCAGCTGCTGCATTCATCAAATATGTCAAGCATGATCTACCTTGGGGATGCCTTTGTTCTGATCGTTTTCAACATGGCTTCCGGAATGGTTGAGTTGGATCTTAACAAAATAGGTTTGATGATGTCTGATAGCTGCTATTTCTTTGGCCAACCCATTTTACGGTAAATCTCCAAAAATTTAGTGCACCAATGAAAACACGAACTACAAAGGGCCGGAGACATGACCTGGTTTCTACCGCCCGTCAGTGAAATCACTCCAACTGGAGGAGATCTCAGCCGAATAAGGAGACCACTCCACGTGACTTATAAGACCCATGCAGTGTTAAACCCACCTGGTAGAGGGTGAAGACAATGGTCTTGTTACAATTGAATTCAGTTAAGCAAATGTGTTTCGATGACTCCACTTGACAACCCCTGACGAATCATCCAGGTGTACCTTTTTTTTGTAGTAGCAATTGATCAACTTCGGAAATGCCATTTGCCATCACTTTGGGAAGACTTTGTTCCAGCAGCAAGGCATACATGCGGGCATCTGGTTTTAAGGCCTCCCAAGAGCGACCCAACTCAACTGGTGGAAACACAAATTGTCTGAACTAGGATAGCAATGTTGTTTATGGTCGATGAACAAGACTCAATCTACCACTTGATATTGGCAGAGGATTGGAGTACCGTCCAACAATACGTTAATACTAGGCAGCTTTCAGTGCAACTACACATCGCTCCTCCACTGATACACTTGGAGATCAAAATCAATCTGCAAGTCAATGATCTTTCATGGATAACTGGATAACCTCTTTAAATATCTTTAAATTTAAAGCCTGTCGCATTCATGGCAGTTGTTTCTCTACACAACCTGAGATGTAAAAAAAACACGTAGAAATAGTGCTATGAACTACCAGTCCTTCAACTGCTTCGCCACAGTGTATTTCATCCATCAACCCTTATCATCACTGGTGAAAACACCCGGGTTAAACGGTGAAAAAACGCCATAGGACTCCCCGCACCTCCAACCTCATGGTGTTACAAAGCTCCAGGCATCGGTGCCATTCTTCAGCACGCAAACATGCACTCATGGCTGCTTGGTAGCTGAAGATATCCTTAGTGGAAAAAATCTATGGCGAAGTTATATCCATGGGGTAAGTGACCTTCTTTTAGTGGTGAAACGAACCCAAGTGTCAACTACCTGGAAATAAGAAATCGTACAGCTCACATCCCATTGTGGTGGTTGGTTGAAAGTGATTGTTCTGAGGGCTTATTACAATGCCTATGTAAGCATATATAATTATATAATCCTTTTACACGCAGCAACCTGGTTTTTCTCAATGTACATGTAAAAACAAAAATGTGCGGAGCCACCTACGAGTAGAAGACTTTTGACATAGGGAAGGTGGTGGAAAAAGGACCTAGTGGAAAAATATGCAAAAGGTATGAACCCACAGAATTTGTTGGATAAAGCCAACTCAAAAAACAAGCACAATTGAAACTTGTTGACCATGTTTAGCAAAACATGACTACCGGTAAGCTAAACCTCCGACCCAAAGTCTGGCCAGGAAAATCCACTAATTGATTGTTGATGACTATATCGACTATATCATTGACGATCATGGATGGTTTCTATGTCTATGTACAGTATTCATAGCCTTATAGTATTTAATCATATATTTATAATTGTATGGATGTCCTTGTCCATCAGTGATTTTCATGTACGATGTCCCATTTCTTCCCATGTGTTTGCCTCTATCAACCAACAAAAGGCTCTCACCCAAATCGAAGCTAGGGACTGGTTGGAGCCATTGCTGTTGCAAAGTGCTCAGAAGGAATAAGGCCAAGGTCCAATTAATAGTTGAAAGCACGAGGTTCATGGTGATGATGCTAGCTGGCATCGTGCGTTTCATGTCGGCAGATTTGGCTTGTGGCTTTGCCAAATTCCAATGATAGACTCACTAGAATAAACATGGATAAACATATATAAAAATGGAGGATTTGGATGGGTGTGACATCTTGTCACAACGAAATGGGTTGCAACGATGCAGACTAGACACGAAGCAAGGCCAGTGGTACTGTAACTTCTATGAAAGGAATGACATTGATGAATTTGGACAAGAACGGCAACTGCTACTGAAGAATATCTGTTGTGAGAAGGATTCAGTCAACTTCGCAAGAGCTCAACTGCAGGCTGATAAACCTTCCCAGTCCTTCTATCCTGATTGTAGCCACTGACACGGGTAAGTGCCGTAATCACCGGCTGGGGACGGGTGCCTTTTTTTACTTTCAACTTTCAACTTTCAACCACATGTTTGTTGTGAGAGGGGCCCTTCATGACTTGCACGGCAAACGCCAAAGTTTTGGAACGCAATGCACCTTGTAGTTGCGCAGTCTGTGCAGATCTCAACAACTGCACAGCTGCTTGCCAGGCAGTGGAAAAGGCATGGTAGTCAATCTCATCTCGTCGTACGGCTTGCAGTGTTGCATGGTATGTATCCAACGAATGCTCGCCTGGCAGGTGCATATTTCGCTGGAACGGAGTCCATGCTATTTTACTTTAGTCGCTTTCAATCTAAAATCCACTCCAACCAACCAGCATACTTCAACAGGAAGAAAGTTTGCGCTTGTTGAAGGTTTGGGTCATGACTTGGTCTGTGCCGGATCGCGTTATCATGTCCATTTTGCGTGGCAGGTGTGTCACGGTCAATATTCACCCGGTTTTAAATTTAATAAACTAAAAAGCTTTTCCCGGGTGGAAATTGACAAGGATCATGTTGACTAAAAGGATTCTAGGGGAAAAGGGTTTGCAGTAGGACGAATCAAGAAGCATTACTTTTGTCCGGCCAGTGTATATTTCATTGCTTGTATCTGGCTCTGTTTCAAAGGGGCAGGCCAGTTGATGGCAAAACTGTGCTTCATTCATGAATTCACTGAACCCTACAGAAGAATGTCCTGTTCGTTCCCGTGCCTGCCATGTCATCCAGCAATGCAATCACCCGTGGCCAAGCGCTTAGTCCGGCCATCACGGAATGATAGCTCACTCGACTGCCTGGCAACCAATCCAGGTGTAATGAAACGTTGAATGCTTGACAAGTAAATGTCAGACTGCCAAGGAGCCAAGGAAACATGCCTGGTGATGTAACGAGTGTTGAACTGGTGTTTGAAAATATCTAATCTATACTTATCTTTGTATGTTCTCTTAGCCAACAAGATGGGAAATGGGGAATGGAATGATGGAATGCATATTTTCCTATTGAGCTTGGCCGGGGGTTTCGCATTGCCATTTGTGAAGGGTCGATTCGATGGATATTGAGAGTTTCCAGACCTTTGACAACCTGGGGCCCCATAGTGAAAGATGTACCTTTGGAGCTGGAACACTGGAAAACTGAACGGGTACAGTTGCCTGCCCTGACCTTGCCATATCCTACCGGAGAACTTTGCAAAAGACCATGCGCATGGATGCGCATGGCATGCATCTGACTACTTGGAGTTTGCTTCACATATGGCTTCCTTCTGGACATGTACCTGCGGTTTAGATGACAAAGACCATGAGAAGTCTAAAGCTTCGTTACAGTAATCCGAACCCAACACAATGTCCATCCTGTACAATTCAAAAACAGCTTTCAACCTTGGCTAATATGGCTGTTTTCAATTCTTTTCAAGGATACTTGAGAGGACATTGACCATAGATGGCACGGCTTCTACTTGGCGACGTCAACACCCCACTGCTTTCAGGTTCCACCTTGCATTCCGGCAACAGAGAAATCAAACAAAAACGACAAGGCTCGTCTCCACCTGGCGAAATTGGCCAACCTTTTTGGACTGCATCAAAGGGCAAAAAAAACCTATACCACAGCCATGGATCCCAGAAATCCCATTGACTTGAACATTTGGAAGGAAAATAAGGGAAGCTGTCAATTCGTTTTATTTTGGAATTTCTTCTCTTTGAAAACGGAGAAAAGTTGACAGACTGAGAGCTCATGAACTACAGGTATAATCTAGGCGGCTCAAATATTTCACTGCACCCGACAATACCTGAATTGTAGCGATGTGTGGTACGTGAAGGCATTTGGAAAATCAGGCTGCTCTGCCCGCCTACCTTCTCTATCACCGTCTCCCAATTTCAACCCAAGGGAAAGCCATGGACAAATCAAGTTGCAGGAAAGATACTCAAGGGACATGCCACACGCATTGATGACTTCATTTCGCTTCACCACCGAGGCTCCTTACACTCAAACGAATGTCGTGGTAGCCTCTAGTCAGTCATACGCATGACATGCATTGAATGAACCTGTAGTTCTGGGCAAATGATAAATGTTGGGTTGGTGGGTGAGGACTGCTGCATTCAATTATATATACGGAATACTGTATACCCTTAGGTGGCGAGGTCGTGTCAGTTGCACCAACTGCACCTACTTGGGATCCATGTTTGTACACTGTGCATTCCACTTGCTTGTTGGCGCATCCAGGACCATTCTTAGTGTATTCCCAGACACCTAACCCACCAGGCGCCTGGGAACTGAAGTGCATGTGCAATGGAACTTTGCCATTGACCTGCCTTGTCGAATCCTGCAAGCAAGGACCTGAGTCGCCCGAGAATCGTGTGATCCGCTCCTGCCTCTGCTACTGCAAATATGGATTTCCACAATGGTACATCCCCAGCAAAATGGAACTGGAATCGCCAAGATTTCATCAGTAATACTCATAGCGAATTTGGTCTCTGCAAATGTCTTGACAGATTCAATATCATCAATAACTTTCCTCCTAGTGCCCTCTTTTGTTGACTACTGGAAGGGAACCTGATGAAATTCCTTTGAGTCAAGGCTCTTGCTCGCAAACGTATGCAAACAGCATGAAAAAGTCATTGCAACAAGTACTGTAACCACTTTTCCATCAGAACGGGCACGAATCTAGTATCCGGTTTCAACTACAATGTGGGGAGATCTCAAATCTCTAAGTAAAATCTCATAGTTAGGCCAGCCACTGGCGACTAAAACAATCATCAACATCTGATCAGCAGGGATTCGTCGGTGGGTTTCGCCAAGGGACACCTCTGCAGACTCTTCCACTGTTAGGCCAAACCCCTCCATACTGCTGAAGCAATTCAAGGCATTATGCCACTCTGAAGCGAGCCTCAGCGATACAAGTGACCCTAGGATATCTTAAAGAATGGATGAATTGTTAGTAAATTACTTCAATGGTCTCATTGACATAGTTGTGGTGGCCTGAGAACCATGTGACACTGACTATACTCATGTTGGGGATTCGTTTCATCTAAGCAGTGAAAAACATTAAAACCATATTGGTTGGTCATAGTATTCCGGATTCCCATAAGGGGCAATTTCATAATCCTGAAAGTCAAGGCGGTATAACCAACTATATAACCTAATCAAACAATTTTCGTTCATGGCTGATGTCTGTTACCCATGCATTTCTAAATGGATCTTCAACACAACCTTGATGGACTCAACCTTTTGCCCTTGCCAAAACATCATGGGACGTTATGGGACTTTTAAGGTTGAGGTGTCCAAGGGTCCTCGTAATCTTCCCAATTTTTTGGGCATGGTTCACCAAGAAACGCTAGGGTTCCCAGTTACCTCCTCCCATTGGAGACCCCCCTTGAGGAAGCCTATAAAATCGTTGAGGTGGTAAATGCTGACGTGGAAAATACGAAACACTCCAGAACTGGTACTTTTCTCCAGCAACAACTGCAATCAATCGGCCTCCTGAACACAAAAAAACAGATCCTCATGGATCGACCAGTCACTTTGTTTGGCAAACCTCCCTCTTTTGTCAATCATCCAGCAACCCCTTGAACAAGAGGTCAAGTTTTTGATCATTTTCCCCAACCGACCAGCCAAGTGGGTTTGTTTGCAAATCTAGTAACCTCGTTAGCTCCCTAGTGTAGTTGGAGAGTCTATGTGTATATATATATATTATATATATTAACATATGTTTATATACGTATATAGATATAGATATATATATATATGTATGCGATGTACCCCTTTAAAGAACCCTCCCAAAATTTCCCCACAATTTTCCCAGCCAAAAACGGGTCGCTGATACGCATTGATGGCCGCATTGAACACAATTTCCGCTGAGTTGATTCGACGGCCTCCGACCAAGTTTAGGAGTTGCTTGCAGCGGTAATGCTGCCGCCCGGTGATGTACGCACGGATGGCCTCGGGAGAGATGAGCTTGGAACACATTTTTCTACATTGATTCATATCACTTATGCAGATGAGTCATATGAGACATGTGTAACGGAATAAAAATGAGACACGTATTTATATTGTAGCCTTTCGTGCATATACAATAGTCAAATAATGTAGGTGTTACATTCATAAATACGCATATACTACACATGTTAGAGCCTTCCACACCACCAAAACACACAAACATCAACACAGTGTCAATGTATGCATGGCAAATTTGAATAAGTTGGAGCACTTGATGATCAGGGTCGCCAAGCAGTGTTGACATTCGTTGTTGTGCTAGTTTATACGTGGTTGTTGAAGCGGGTCTTCTGGGAACCCAGGCGGTAGCATACTTGTTGAATGTTGTGTCATTGAAAACCTTCCATCTTGTGAAGGCGTACAATAGAATCACCCGTTCACAGCAAAAGCTTAAGTGTCGAAGCATCATCAATTGCCACTTCAACAGCAACAACAACTACTTATGGGACTCCAAGGTTGAGCCTCTGCCTGAAACCCATGAGTTTTGAGACTAAAATCAACCATGACTATGACGCATCCAATAAGATCCCTCTGCAGAATCAAACATTTCAAGAATGACCACCAATCTTCAATATGCATAATGAAATCCTATTGTACTTTTGATCACCTTTGTAAAATAGTAAATATAGTCTATATGGCGTATCACCATCCTGGCATTCCAGCATCATACCATGAATTTTTGACCAGTGGCAACTGTATAGCTGATGCTAGTAGCTTGCAACTTCATCTTGCCCAGCTGATGAAACAGAAAAGTTGCGCCACGCCAGCGCCGCGTATCTTCCACTGCACTCATGGTCGATGTGACGCAAACGACGTCGGCATCGCCACTGCGAGTTGGGTCCTGGAAGTGATCACAACTCTCAAAGCAATGAAGTCATGACATGTTTTGACAGTCTATCTGTCCATTCAAAACTGAACGTGCAGCAACTCACATAGATAATGTATGTATATGACACATGCATAATTGATAGTACGTTACTACAATATTGCATAATATGCACATACAAAGGACAAGACAGAGAGAGAGAAAGAGAGAGAGAGAGAGAGTGAGCGCGCGGGCATTTAGTTGCTGCGACATAGTGATCACAGCCTCCCTGTTTTGAAACCAACTCTCCGATTGGCACCTTGGCATCTTCAAATGTTTGCAACGCATCTTTCCACTGCCCTGTCTCGGCAAATCTACATTGGAAGGCTCCAAGCAAGATGTATGTAGTATGTATTTCTGGCACTGTACAGATTTAAATTTGTGAAAGTCCTACTCCACTCATTCACACTTCAACCCTCAACGTCTCTAAACTTACTTAGTTCTTTGTCGTATCCACTTCCGAACTATCAGCCAAACAAAAACGACAAGAAAAGAAACCTTCTAATGCATCCCTGGCCACCTACAATCTCATCTCACCACTCCCAAGTCTACCATTGAACTGCAACCAGCCAAAACAACCAGTCCCGTAAATTGTCACGTCATCTACAGTAAACGTATATAATCCACTTTAGATTCAAGACCAGATTCTTGTCAGCCATTTCGGGGGTAATTCCCCAAGCGGTCAGTTACTATGCTTTTTTGGTCTGCGCAGCCCTCTCCCGTAAGGCACCTGAGGTTTCACAGATGCCAATGAACATATTTTGTGCTACCATATCCTGAAGGTTCACATTTTGCTGGGCATTTTGGAGTGCAGAAAAAGGTGTCGAGTTTGATCAAAGATCCTCTAAGCTTGTTGACGGTGCAGAAGAGGTGGATTCTGAGGTACTGTACCATGAATGAACAGCCAGTGCGATAAATACCGCCGTACTGTCACCACAAGAATTCAAAAGTGCTGCGATGAATGCTTTGATACATGTGACTCAATGACACCGTTTCAAGTGTGCGTCCTCTTCCAAGCTGAGTTCTGGTTTGCGGGTCGATCTTGTGATCTGCTCTGCAATTTTGGCTAGGATCAAGACTCTACTGATCTAGTTGAAAATAGTTGAAACAAAGAGTATTTCATAGTTCATCACAGCATCATTCAGTCAAATGACACAAAAGAAATGGTTTCTGGTAGTTGAGGCGAGCAGTTTCAGTTGGCTCAAAAACTCGACACAAGTCTCTAACTCTAGATGGTATCATCCCATATTGCACATCTTTCAAGCACCATTTGCCACAAAGCCATACCTATCATGTCTGGGAAGTACAGGTATCCTAATACATTGAGCTTTCAAGAGCGCACAGAAGCATGTTCACATGGTGAAAGGACATCCGGACATTATCCACCCTGACTTTTTTGGACTTCAAGAACTTCAGACTCCTCCGTGTATATGAAGAGAATGTCTCACTAAAATGTTGGGTTATTTTGGGAGGATGTGTCCTGCTTCTGGGTCACCCAATCAGGTGGCATCATGGGCCCTCACAGGAAAATACTTCAGATCGTTCAGCAACTTCACCCTGCCATACCACCCAACAGCTGGATGGCTGACATCCTGCAACTTCACTAAAGAAACATCTGCGATGTATATACCACCATTGAATCATTGAAACTCTCAGGAGAAACTAATCAGGAAGACTCTATAATGACTTGTACCGTCGTCTTACTACTAAGAACGAGATCCCACTCACCTGTAGGGTCAAGGCTCTGGCTCAAGCTGTTGATGTGGAAGCCCTGACAGCATCCAGTTTGCAACCTGCCTTGGACACAAAAATCATAGCAATCAGAGACTTCTGTTGGATTTGGTGACTCAATTGTAGCAATAAGTCGGTTGTAAGCCTACTTATAATCCCATGCAAGTGTATGTGTAGATAGTTGTCCAAATCATCGCATGTGTATCGTCTATATACTATACAACACAAACTATAATCTAAATACCTATATAAAGACATCGATTGAAATGAGGTTTTAACCCACATTTGCTGTTAAAAACAGAGTAATTACCCTGTGCCACCAAGTTCTCTTCCCCCATCCCTCCCAAATTCTGGAAGGTTTGACATCTCTTGTTTCCAATCCTTTCTTGTCAGATGGGGGTGAGAGGCGTAAGCGGGAAAATTGGGGCAAACATTGCCAACTCCTGGGATTGTAGCCTACCCGGTTGTCCGTGAAGGCATGTGATTCAAACTTTATTTTTGGAGGGTCGGATGACATTGGGTGGGCTTGACGTAACCGAGTTGCCACTTCTGCGATTGGTGACAGGCAGTGACCACGCTGCAGTGACACAGCCTGGGGCACTCATCACGGCAACAACACCAGTAACCACCACCAAGCGTAACAACGGTGGCCGCAGCAGCAATACCAATAACGACATCCACCGCATTTAATGTATGTATATATATATATATGATATAAACATACATACTCGATATGCTTGGCTTGGCCATTTGGCCATCGCTTCGCTTCCCATGCTGCTTAGGCACAAATCCACTTCACCCTGCATGCTACGGAAGCGTTGCAGCAAAGACACACACAACTCCTAGGTCAGTGAAGCAAGGCATGATTCACAAAACGTGCAGAAAACCAGAAAAACCTCTTAAGATACCAGGAAAAACCGTGGACTTGTCAAATTTCAAGATTTGTTGCTATATGTTGCTTTGAATCATCCGAAGCATGGCACATAAAAATGACGCTTGTGCAGCCGGGGTGCCCATTGCTGACATTTTTCAGCAGCATCAATCAGCTCGTTGTACATCCTTGCCATCTTTGTGGATAGCGGAGTAAGGCCTTAAAAAGGGACAATGGTGGCTAATAACATCTAATAACCCCTTAACAAGCCTTATTCCTGGTGAGGTAATTTTGATGGGGGGTAGTTGGGAGGGCCATGATGATTCAGTTGCAGCTGGCAACAAATCCTTAAACATCCTGTATCACAAGTGGAACCAAATAATAGCGAAATCTCCTGGCATCTGTCTGCAGCTCGCTTCGTTCCATCGTTGAGAGCAAATCCAATGCATGTTGCAAAGAAACGTCAGAAAGGCAGCGTAGTATGACCTGGCCCCACGAAAAGAACCATGCATGAATAAGGGGGTATGTATGTATGTATGAGTGCTTGGATCATACGTGCTATTCTGGCTTACATACTGTGTAAATCTGTGTAATATATTAAATGTCAAATGCAAAACTATATGATATAGTATTTCGGGTATTTCTATACTCGTTGCATCGTACCTATACATTCTGTAGCTCTTTAAGACTTTGCTCAGATTCGCCCTTTTCGTCTGGAATGTCATTGGTAGCCCGTGTGGTACTGTCATGCTCCGGGACCATCCGGGATCTCCTGCCTAATGCATGCCTTGACCGTGTGGAACTGTGAAATGCATGAGGATATGCATACTGGTATACTGATACTACAAATCACCATTGGGAATGATGATGAAAACAGGGCCATATCACAATTTGATTCAAGAAATCCAATTGATCACACCCACCGAGGTTGGTCAAACGGTGGTGATGCCACTACAAACCTATGTCAGACGTGCTTCAGATTTTAAAAAAGAACTGCAAGACAAGGCAAACATTGGTGGTGCTGTCCATCACATGGCCCTCACATCCTTCGCTGAATGTCCAGATTCTATGATGGAAAACCCATTGAAACCACCATGTAGGATGAAGCCCATTTCGATATAAATACTTCTACATCTATTGAGTCTTGATAAGCACTTGGGCCTACTCCCTGGCTGTTGATCTGAGGTCCAGACCGTGTTCCAAGCAGCCACCAACTGTCTCTGCCCAACGATGGGAGCCATCTGACCGTCAACGGCTTGGCAAGGTCGCTGATGGAACAACTGCGATTTTCTATATGATTGTTCCAAATCATTTAGAGGGTCCTGAAGTCTGGAAAGTGTTCTTAACCAAACAAATTGAGGAAATGTTGAGAATCCCCAATTTAAGTTCCACATCCCATCTCTTCAATTCCAATTTATGACAGCTTCCAGCGGCCATCACCAAGCCTCCTCAAGAACTTGCAAAGCCAACAACCATTGTGTGCCATTTGCGGCGGCCATCACCAAGCCTTTAAACCTTCCTGATGCTCCGCTCACTGCACGGTAGTCCCGTTGGGCAAACCTTGATGGCATGTGACAGTGCGTCGGTGCATGAGAAGAAAAAAACACCATGAAACATCTTATTCACTTTTGGAGAACAGTGGGAAGCGTGAAACCAGTGCCATGATTGCATGTTCATGATCACAGTCACAGTGGATTTCAAATTGAATTTCAAAAAAAACGGTTGTTTTTCAAAGGATTTGATACTAAATGTTTGATCTCACAAACCTCTGTGTGGCTCAGAAATCGCAAGAAGTCATCGATATCCATCCAAAATGCCCAGTCGTTTGTAATTAGATGTACTTTCACAGTATTGAAATTCAACATGGTGGAGTATGGCGGCTTTATAAACATTGCACCTTCAAGAAAAGGAATCTAAATCTACAAGTACATAAGAAAATCAATCAACGAAAGTCCATACAATCCTTCAACTGGAACCCAGCGAGCCCATGTGCATGACTGTCAAGAAAATTGTCCCAATAATTTGTTGTCAGAAAAAGCTGAAGCTTGGGCAAATGGAATTATACAAATCTGGATCCTGGATTCAGCAAAATAATCAAACGTACAGTATTGGCATGTGGGATGTCCATAAGACTGACTTTTCAAATTTCAAGCCATGGATCATGGTCCCAGTCGTCTTTTGGGAGGCTCGCGGATGTGGCAGTTGATGGGTGGAGAAGGAAAAAACGTGAGGGCATAATTGCAGGGAGTTGGCTTCTTGCTCAACTTGTGCCTTTAGTAATTTCGAAAGAGAAAAATGTGACCCAATGAGCAACTCTGCTGATCTGACTTGCTATTCAAATCAAATGCAGACCCCCCGCCAAAATCAAACAGAGCAGAGATGTCTGGAATCATGTGAAGAATTCTGTACACCTATATACCAAGTAGCAGGTACACAGCTTGTTGCCATTGCACTGCATTGGCACATGCTTCAATGGCAGTATTCTCCACAACATGGTCCGTTGGTGCAGAAGCAAAGATGTAGCATGCCTTTTTGTCGGGGTGGCAAGCGGTGACCCCAATGCCACCATGCTTTGGAGGGTTCAACTTGGTTCGTGGCTTCTACTATCACTAGACCAAATTACCCGGAACGAGTGCCATCCATCTATTGGTTTTGGTGATTTCCCACCATATGTCAACATATATGACGTGTAGAAAATTTATACATACATGCACTTATAGTAGCAAAAGTAACATGAATTCCCCATGCAAACTCGCAATGTCTTCACCAACTGGAAATAAGAAACCCGTAGAAACCCGTAGAAACCCGTATCATATCAGCTACCCAGTGATTGGATTTAAACCGTTGCGGCAGCTCCTTGGCTTTTCCAATATCACCGCTTCCAATGCGACGTGACATTATGCTAGTGGAAAATGACCCTGTTGTAAAGAAAAGACTGGTGTTGGCAGTTGGAGGGATACGGTGATTGAACAATTCCTAGCCAAAGGATGCCAAAGGTCACTAAAGTTCACTGACAAGTGGACCTCTTGCCAAAAGTGGGCACGGCCACAAGCATGCACAGCTGCACTGTAGCTGTACCGGTCCCTTTGCAAACTCAGATCCTGCAAGAGAGCCATGCTTGGTCTGCATCTATGAAAATCAGTTCCTTATGCAAAAAACTGTGCATGACCTACACACATCCTGCAGACTAGATGAGATCTGATTAGATTAGTACGTGATAGTGTAACACTGCAGGTGGTGGTCATCTCATGCCGTCTTATTAAAGAAATCAAATGGACATAATGCAATGTGTCCTAGATTCCACCGGATTGCTGAATCGTTTGCATTGTAGCTGCAACTGAGAAATGACAAAGCACCTTGCTCCATTGTGATTTGAGGTTGTGAAACTATCCCAGCAACTGTCATGGCATCACATGCTTGTACAGTATCATGACCTGCTTCCGCTTGGTGCCTCGAATCGCTCAAGAACGCGCAAGGCTTCTTTCCAAAGACTTGCGGTGGAAAAGCACGTGATGAGGGAGTTGTAACTGATCACGTCGAGTCGAGCACTCCTTGCGGCTGGCTACACCAAAGGCTCCCAGGCATTGTGAAAGATGTTGCCGTCATCATCGTAATAATAAGAATTATCAGCACTGCTCTTGATGTCATCATGTTGAAAATCCAAATCACCGTTTGCATATCAGCATCATGTTGGTAGTAGTAGCAGGAGAAGGAGCAGGAGCAGGAGCAGGAGCAGTAGTAGGAGTAGTAGGAGTAGCAGGAGTAGTAGGAATAGTAGGAGTAGTAATAGCAGCAGCAGTAGAGCAGTAGTAGTGGTAGTAGTAGTAGTAGTAGTAGTAGTCGTAGTCGTAGTAGTCGTCGTAGTAGTAGTAGTAGTAGTAGTAGTAGTCGTAGTAGTCGTAGTAGTCGTAGTAGTCGTAGTAGTCGTAGTAGTCGTAGTAGTAGTAGTAGTAGTAGAAGTAGAAGTAGTAGTAGTAGTAGTAGTAGTAGTGGTAGTAGTGGTAGTAGTGGTAGTAGTGGTAGTAGTGGTAGTAGTGGTAGTAGTGGTAGTAGTGGTAGTAGTGGTAGTAGTGGTAGTAGGTGGTAGTAGTGGTAGTAGTGGTAGTAGTAGTAGTAGTAGTAGTAGTAGTCGTAGTAGTAGTAGTAGCAGCAGCAGCCATCACCATTGTCATATTCACTACGGCTTGTTCCTAATCTAGTGTGCATTGTGGTGATCATCATCATCATTATTCCTGCCATTGTCTTTGTGTTTTTTGACAATCATATTTGTCGTGCTCATGATAACCGTCACCTATGGGCCTACCTCATCATGAGGCAGGAGTGAATTCAAAATCTGTGCTATGGCGAGTAACGCGGAAACGGAGAGGGTTGGAACAAACCAACTCTGACTTGAAAGCTGCAACTAGAGTCGTTGTTTCAAGGTGTGCTACAATCATCTATATGTATGTATATACAGTACATAGTGATTCGCGAACCCGCTATTCAACTTATTGGCACATGAGCTCCAGTTCCAAAACCCAAGTTTTTAAAGATTACACAAACTACCAGTGTTATTTTCGAAGCCTGTGACTAGAGGGAAAAGTTGCTTACATCTATAAATTTGTATATATATATATACATATATGATGTGTGTATGTATATACTGTATATATATATATATATTGTAGCCCAAGTTTATGGATACGCTTTGCCGCAGCAGGCAGTCCTCGTCTCCAGCACCTGAAAATTGTGTTTTTTTAGGATGGGACAGATGAGATCTTCCATAATGGTGATACGTATCTGGCCTTCATTCACCACCTCAAGGTGAACTTTTTTGCTTCCTAAAGCTGCTGATTTTGGAACATTAACAAAGAAACGGAATTGAGCTGGATCACTGCGACATTGAGAACTGAATTGATACTCAAAATTATCTCAAATCTACTGCAAGTACAGAACCTTTGTACTGGCATTCCTACTGTGGTAAAACTCTAAGATGTCATTCTACCACATCTTACCAACCATATGGACCTGAAACCTTCTGTACCCTTTTTTTCACTTCCTCCCATGATGGTTCCATGCCCAGTGATTTGCGATCACCAGCTTGGCAGTTTTGGAGAAGGGCAAGCAAGATCACAAATGTTCAATATATGTATATATATACACAATCATAGCCTTTCTCCCAAGGAGTTCATGGAAACAAACATCAAAACAACTGTTGCCTCAAACCATCCTGACATATCCTAAAAATGCAATGTATACAAATATATAATCTACAGTGTATGTATATACTGTAAATATATATACACATCTCTTCTCATCTTTCATCTTTTGTCATCTGGCCACCGAGGCACATCGACCAGATCTGAAGCCCTCTGCCATTGGGTGGCCTTTCCTCCACATGGGCTACCGGGGGCGCTGGAGAGGCTTGTAGGGATTCAACGGTTTTGGAGGAGGAGGTTCTCCAAAAAACTGGGATGTTCTTAAAGTAACATGAGGATGCAGGATTAATTTGAATGAATGTCTTGAAATGCATGAAACATGTCGTTTATCTTCTTTAATTGAGGTTGTTGGTGGTACCATCATTGTGTAGGAAGGAGCAGAAATATTGAAGCACCCAAGTATTGAGCCAAGCACAACACTCCTGTCCCTTGACACTCCTGTCCCTTGCTGAGTTGTTATCCTCAGTTTTTTCCGACTTTTTATCTACAGTTTCTTCATTTCACAGAAGCTGCACGGAGATACAGCCTCATTCATCAGCAGAACAACCCATCCAAGTGTGTTTCCAACCCAAGCAAGCATCCGAGCGCACTAATGGCACTGTTGTAGGTGATGACATTGGCAGGTACATGCTCCTGGTCCGTGCAGCTCCGAAGTGGCTTGTAACATGTCTCAAATACTATGCGCGGGTATAAATATACACAAAGGAAGCATCCTTGCCGGAAGAGGAGAACACTAGATGCAAAATAGTGTGCAAAATGATTGATTTATATGCACCTATATATACATATGCATGCTGTATAGATTGAAATTGCATTGGCTTGTCAAATTTTGTCACCTGCTTATGTATGTGTGCAAGTAAATATATATATATATATATGTGTATATGTGTATATATATAATGCATTATAATGCTCAGCACCTGCCCAGTCAGGGCTGGTGTCTGTGGGCCACAACATGGGATTCCTCCCCCGAGGGCGCTGAACTTTGGCGGTCATGTAAGACCTCTATCATTAGAAATCAGATATGGATAGAAATTGTCGTTTTCGCAGAGGAAGCTCTTCCCACTTTTTTTTGTTTTCCAAGTGAATTTGTTTCAAGATGATTCCTCGCACTCAACTCCACTATGTACCGCTAAATATAGTGGAAGTTGAAGATTTGCAAAGGGTCTCCTTCCTTAAAATGGACGCCTCCGGTAGTCCATTCGAGTCATGGATGATTTGCAAAAATTTATCATCATGAACCTGCTTTGTGGTCTTCCAGGCAAGCTCATCGTCAACATTGCGTAGGTGTGCATGTCTGCAGTGGAGGTAAACATACATAACGTCACATACAAATGTCTAAGACACGCATGTTGGCACACGCACGCACACACAATTTGATGTTGTGAAATGACGTGCAAATATGTGTATCAAAACATTACTATATGGATGACGGATAACATATCATAATTCAGAATATCTTTACATTGCATATCATTGTATATTGAAAGGCCTCATGTTTCTGCTACAGAGTTTACACAACGAGCGTTCTATAGTGACAAGGGGCATTTCCTTCAAAGACATAAGAAACAGTTTATTGCAGCAGTGTAGGTATGTATCTCTACGGAACTATGTAGACTCCACCAAACGAATTCAACAATTTTGCAAATTTCTGGCAGTGTTTTCTCCAACATGATCTTGGCACCCGCGAAACATCTGATTCAGCTATTGCAAAATAGAAACATAGAGGGAAAAACAATGAACCAAATGGGCACCAAACTGTTAAAAAAAGAATGTCAATGAAGGGAAACTGGCTAAAACCCTCCTGACCTTTCAGAGAAGAAAACTCTGACTATATACTCTGTATAGAATTATAACTTAAACTATGACAACCACACAGAGGGTCTCTTCTCCCCAGGTTTTTGCGGAAGACACTCACAGCTGACTTGCACACCTCAAACAGGAGCGCCAGGATGCTTTGCCACTGGCTGCACCTGGACTCACAATCTATCAACATCGCTCCGGTCAAAAAAAAATACCCTGTTGTAAGCTAAATGATGAATGTTTGGAGGATTTTGCCAACAAAACGGTACGGGGGATTCCAACAGCTGTCTTTCAAAGGAAGAGGAACTCAGAGTAAAACTGTTCCAACATCTGCGAACAACCGAAAAAGCGAACCTGTCACATACGGCAATGGCCATTGAAAGGGACACTGCGTCCATGTTCGGCCGCTGTTGCCCCGGCACCAAGGAGGAGAGGATCAGTAAGGCATGCTGCCACGCGGCAGAGGCCTACAAGTCCACAGACTTCTGGCAAAGCATACCAGAACCAAGGTAAGTAATCCCAATGACTAAGGATCTATCTACAATATATGCATATATATGCTATAGTTCTGTAAATATGGGTGGATGAGAAAATTTCCCAATGCTGACATGGGATGATTTTGAGTGGATTACCTGCTGGGAGAAGGTCGCTTGAAGTGGTCGTACTGCCAATATCATGCACCTACGCAAGGGTTTCAAGCATCAAACAACACCTATCTCCGTCCTTGTTACATTCTACATCCAGTATGTGACAAACGTAATATGATCAATATGTATATCATATACTTACATGTGTACGTACAATATAAACATATATATATATATATTTATACATCATTGGTTTTCATGACCTGGGGTGCCACCAAACGACCCATTTGGAAATGTTTGGATGTCAAACCAAAGTCCAGTAAGTTGTGACCATCAAAAGCGTCATGACTTCAGATCCTGTTGTGATGATTGCCTGAAGAACTACATATGTGTTTCAGTCAAATTTCTATATATGAAGATGTCTCAAACAATTTGAGATGCATTTATTCATGCCATTGCAAACTATTTTTGGAAGCATAGCTGACCTGTTGGAAGCATCAAGAGAATAACCTGCTTGTCACCGAGCAAAGGCTCCAAGCATCAATCCATTCTTTTACTATGAAGCCAACTCGCAAAGATGTGTTTTCTTAAAACGCTGGTACCCCCATACATATCTGGTGTCCCTTCATATCTACCAGAAGAACCGCCATAGGCCATATGCCAAAAGTTTGGTTTGCACCAAGAAGTTAACTCCACATTATGCTCTTCGACAACGAGTGACACCTGTCCCTACTTATTTTTTGACACTGGAAGTGGAAATGCTAAAATAATTGGAAAAAGATCTACGTAAATGGCCAATTATCCTTAATGAGTTCCCATCACATAATATCTATCTATCAGAATCTCTTAATATTTGAAGCTCATGATGGGAGGAGGGAACATGTTGGAACTATAACTTCCATTTGTGTGATGGCAAATGTCTTCCTTGGCAACTGTTGATGGCAACGGATGTCACTCCCTGCCTCGCAGGAACCCATGGCTCCGTTGTAAACGAATAAATCCTTTGATGCATCCATAGGCGGCCATGTCAAGGGAGGGCATCTTTTTGGGAAGTTTTACGACGTGGGAGAGTTGAAACAGAAGAGTAGATATCTATTGCCCCCGAACATGTACAGCCGTATCATCCTGTCACAAAAAGAACTGCTGAGAGGCTCAACTGGAAGATATGACAAATGCATTGAATATTATATACAACTCGAAGAAACTTGCAGAACGTATGGGAAAATCATCGTCATGACCCCCCACTAGAAACATTTCACATGCAGGGTGTTCTTCTCTGTCAACATAAAACTGGATGCCGACCCAGCTGTGAGAAGTTGCAACTGAGACTCAGATTGAATCTCTTTGGATTCAAGTTCTTCCAAAAGCAACAGCGCTTGTTTCCATTCGCCCCCTCCTTTGCCAACAGGCACATGGTGGAATGTCAGAATGACAACTCACTCATGGCAACTGGTGCCATATTTTTGCCTTGCTTTCATTGTCAAGAACAGGGAGACTTGATTATGGATGTGCCACAATTGTCTACAACAGCTGCAGCATGTTGCCCCTATGCACGTATTTCATTTGTTCACCATGCCCAACAAAAATACAAATACATTAAAAAAGAAACCAAATAAGGACAACATCTTAGTCCCTCATCTCACTCACAATTGTTCTCTTGAAGAATCAACCTACAACTTCACCTCCCTGAACCCCTCGTGCCTTTGCGACATGAAGTAATGGAATTGCTATAGAGCACCGCATCACTTTGGAGCAATTCATCTTGCGACCTTCGAAACAACCGCAAAGCTAAAGGCCAGTGGTCTCGACCTCAACGGAGTCTCGGGATGGAGCCCAAAAGGACCCAAAAGAACGGAACAAGTTTTCAAGTTTCAAACTCAAACCTGTTTTTCATCTATTTATATGTTAATGTATATTATATCAATATACGTATTGTATATTATATTAATATATACGTATTGCTATATACTCATTTACACTGTACTATAGTTTTGGTTCTCTTTTTTTGTTTGGGGGATGTATCGTGGACTTACCAGATTGAACTTGACGATTTGCGCTATCTTTCACCATAAGTCTCCTGCAATTTCCAGCGACCTTGAGATAGGAACCCTGAACAGGATGTTGTATTATTTTGTCCTTAACACCATTTGCCCATTTTCACACCATTCGATAGAGACTGATTGAGTCTAGAGATGGATGCCCTTTTGTCCTTTTACTGGTCTTCTTGACCCAGTGATAACATCAAATATCACCACAACGAGAATACAACAGTACACCAAACAAAACATTTATTCTGAGAGTGTATGGGTCCAAAGCGTCTCAGTCAATCGTATTTCCAATAAATTTTTGAATCATGGATGAGGTAGCACTGAGGTAGCACCTATGCGATTTCTTTGGAGGGAATTTGCCTGGCTGATTGACCAGTCACCAATCAATTGTGGATCCAAGATGCAGGCACTGATAGCAGCTCCGTAAACGATGACATTCACTTGTACTTGACCATTGACGGCCTGTTTTCTTGCAGTTTTAATGAATCAAAACATGAACAAGCAAGCAAAATGCCATTTGACATATTTCTTGAGTGGATACTGTATTGCTCTTATTATGCAAATGGCGGATGGTCGGAAAGAGTTCAATAGTTGAAAAAAAAAACTTTCCCAAATGCAGTGATGATGACATCTACGTGGTTAAGTGGATCTGCTACCAGCTCTTCTTTTTGATGGAACTCGGGAGATACCAACAAAAACAGAGGTTCAGTTCCTCCCTACCGAATCTAACTGCAGTGGAATTTCACCACGTATATATCCAAAAATGGTACACTAGGAGATGGTGCAACTGCCCAAAGGCAGTGGTAGGTACAAACCAAGTAAACAGGAGGAAGGAAGCTACTCCCAAGCACTGTAAGGGGCTTCAATTGAATTTTGATATCTAGTGATATCAATCATCCCAGCTGTTGAATCCCTTACCAATGTTTTTTTTGTGATATCACAAACCTTTGAAGGTTGAAGCATTCAACACCGATGTCGTGATGTGGCTCTATTGCCTCGCGGATGATCCGCGAGGTATCGCTCCAGCTGGCAGATTTCAAGTTCCGCACCACCGCCGAGGGCCCAGACATCCATGGCTGGACGAAAATTCTGCCGAGGCGTTTTGCTGTGAGATCAAAAAAAAAGAAACTGCAACTTTGGTATCTTTTCTGCCTCAACTTGCAAATTACTGGTCTTCACAAAATTTTGCAGGCAAATAGATGTCGAAACAGACTATTTATGGATCTTTCTAGCTCCTGCAACCGACATGTGAATTTTGTGTAGGTCAATGAACATTCAACCGTTGTGGAGTCTTTTCAAGCTCGGCCCTCAGGTCACACGAACCTTCTGACTTGAGCAGTAGGACTGATGATTCATGGCACCGTGCGTATAGAAACGCATGCACATAGAGATAGAGATTCACATGTGATTATGATATATACATACTGATTTAAATTTGGGCATGGAAGGGTTTCAGATAGTATAAAGTCTTTACAGAATGTATTTGTGTTATATTCAATTGTTTTCCTCGTGCATTCGTTAACACATTTTTTTTAAAACAAAACGGGTCATGTTGAATTTGAGACGCACCCCCCCAACGCAAACTCATCTAGATAATATCATCTACTTATCATTTAATTGGTCAATTCATCCACTTCAAATGTACAAACCCCCATTTCATCTGCTCCAAAATTGATTTGGTGGCAACCTTGATGGATGATAGACAGAGCGCAAAAACATCTGCCTACCCTCATGATCCCTCATGTCTATAAAGTGAAACGATCAGCAGCAACAACCCATGTCTAAATCTTCATAGAAACGTATCCTTCACCAATCGGCGTGTGGAAGATTACCTGCCAAGTCTCTGGAAGCTTTCGTGGCTTGCATGCACGGACCCCGTCTTTGAAGAGGCTCACCTGAAATGCACAAACACCGAAAGCGGTGTGTTCGTGCATAAAGATAAAATGATATAATCATAGCGTGTGTGTATTGATATCATTCCACAATCATTCTATATTTGAAGATGTAGATACGCATTCATACATATGTGATATGAATATGGACATGAGGATTAGACACATATGATAGAGAAAATACTGGGAAAAAATGCGTAAAGGTATAAGTGTTTTGGGGGCCAAGTGCACCTTTTGAAAGAAACTGCAGGTAAATTGAAATTGATCACAATTGAGTGTCAATGAACCAACTTGGCCAAAACTAAACACTAGAATCTACAAACTCTTCTTGACACCTGTCAGCAATGTGTTTGAGATTATCCTGCTACCAATATATATATATTATATTTATAATTACTTTATAATTCTAGAAACTCAAGTTAAACGATTGAATCTCTTTGGACTAGATACCCCACCTTGAACAAAAAGTACGCTCTAGACTATGGTCATGAGAGGAACTGCGTGAGCATCCTGAAATCATCTAGCAAAGTAAGAAGTAATTCACGAGGTTAAAATATCCTGTCCTTTTGATATGATCCTTCTACCAAATCCCAATCTGGATGAGGTCTGGCCAACCTGCGGTATATAAATCTTTGCAGGATTTCTAAACCCCTGATGTCACTGGATTTGTTGAGAATCCAACACTGAAAACCTCTTTTGTAATATACTATGTTCTACATGTCTGTGTTTTTGATATATAGGGAACATTTCGCACCCGCTCTATCAAGATGCAGCTGAGTCCTATGCAACTCAGATTAAATTGCTTAATTTTCAACACCCCGACCAAGTCTCAACAAAAAGCCCCGCTGAATCATATCAACAGTTTGGCTGTGGAGTTTGTTTTGGGTTTCAGAAAAAAGAGATGAAAGCTACCATGCCTTTTTCACCGTGCCCCACTGAAAACACATCTGACAAAATTATTCACTCTCCAAGGCAAACAATATTGATACAAATTGATGCATGTCTCTATATGTACATATTGAACTATTGAAACACATATTGATACATCGACAAATATCTTCTCAGGCGTCGACGGTGTTTGCATGTGGGCTTTTATCATCCAAATTCAGCACAATGGCCATGCCCTGGTGGACAGGGCGATACGCAGCTACACTGTGCTAAGATTAAAAATCCCTTGATTGCGGAAGGGAGGAGTAAGTTGTCGGAAACATTTGAAACAGCTCAATGAACATCCTTCTAATATCTTTGAATCTTTGATCTAAGAGAGATTCATTCAGCACTGTTGCTTGCAGTGGCGGGTTGAGCCTGATCCTTGCCCCACTTGGTGAAGGTCCTTGGTCAAGCGTGTTGCGGCTTCCTCACATGTACACATGGATATGCATGGACTGTCCTCAGACATGTCATGGATTGATTATCATTATCATTTATCATCATTTATCCATATTTATTATCCTGTTTAGTGTGGCAATCTCTACATGGTTATCATGTTCATATCAACATCTTACTTTAGCTTGCAAAAGGGTCCATTTTCGGCAAGCCAATTGACCTGCAAACAGTCCTTTTGACAACAAGAAATCCAGTTGAGTCAGCTGAAAAAACTGAGATAATGAGCCAAGACTCTTGGGAGCTTTGGTCTTCCCCGCACTCCACATGCCATTGGTGTCGAAGAAGACAGAGTCCTTTTTGGGGAGCGAATTTACCCTGGGACAACCATGAAACCTCCCGAAATGAAATCCCCAAAGATGAATCCTGTTTCCAAGGCTTTGCCGTCAGGGTACAATCGTTCAACTGTCTGTCAGTAGAATCTGGGGAAGGTAGATCTATGGTCCTTGCCATACAAAAACGAAGGTTAGTTTCTACAAGACTTATCCATGCTGTTGCGAAATAAGGGACAATGATCATTGAATCAATCCTTGCCAATGTCTTCCAAAAGAAAATCACCTGTCAGTAGAAAGACTCGGAAACCCCAAAATAACATCCAACTTGTAACTTTCTTCAGATTTTACCGAATTTCAGGCCTCGCTTTCACCCAGGATGAGTGAAGAGCCAGCTGTGGAGAAGCCCACACGAACCAACCCCCTGGGTGTTTCGCGAGGGTCCAATACAACGCAGTGAAGCTGCAATCGGTTGGAGGTTGGAGACACAAAGGTTGATGCACATTCTCAACTTTAGAGTCCAAATAGATGGAATTCATCGCCATTTTTCACCTTGTCTGATGCCCTCACTAACCAATGCTGAAAGACTTCAAACCTATGGATGAAATAGGTATCGATATCAGTTGTATAATTCAATTTGTAACATCTTACGCCATATCCTACGTACTCACGTACTCCAAATTCTTGCTTTTTCTGCCATCTCTGTTCTGTACCCAAGTTAGGGCCCAGCCCTGCCTCTTTTGAAGTCAATAATTTTATGCAAAAAAATAATATCTGTCCAAATCTGTAGGGAAATGACCTGAATTGTCCGCTTCACCTGTTGGCCCAATCCTCAACCACCTAACCACGATTCACTTCGTGAATTGCAAGCAGTCTTGTATTGTGCAAATCGATCGAATTGGTGTTTTTTGGGGGACATGTAACTGTTGGCCGTGAAACTTGTGAAACTGGTTTCACGACCAGCAATCATCCCCATGGACCATAGTGACCCTCTGTGTGATCAAACGAACTTCCTTTGCACCGTGTGTTTGAGAAAGCTCACCTGCCTCACGTTCTGTCTGGCTTGGGACGCCTCCTAAGTTGGTTGAGAAGTTCCCACCATCCCCACGCAGTGCCCCTGTGCTGGTCAAATCAAATGAATGTATGGTGATGGTACGTCGAATGCCATGCTCCAAGAATGAGGTCAAAAGCAAAACAAGATGTCTGTAAGAAGAGTCCAAATTCAGTGTTTAGTTACTTTGAGGATCTTCCGAATAATCACCACATTACAATTGTCCCATGTTTGCATAGAAAGACTACGAAAAATCACGAGGCTGCAGATTTCTACAACCTGGAGATAGATAAAAGGTCCATGGCAGTTGTCAACAAATCATGCCATTCAATGAGAAAGACCGCGCAGAAATCCTCACAAATAGAAGCAAGCCAAACACAAACGACCAGAGAAATCCTTCAGTGTCTTTAGTCCACCAAAACGATGAAAACATGTATTGATAGCAACCAAACTCGTACAAAACACTTGTCCTTCATCTGTAAATCCCCACTGTGTTATACTGTGTTACTATATATGAGTACATGCCAGAAGCCCTCAACATCCAAAGCGTCTGTTGGGTGAAAGAACTCGATAATCTTCACCTGGCGCAAGCGCAGCATAGCGACAGCATGTGTAGTCAACGTATTACCAATAGTGTGAGATGTCTATTACATTAGAATAATACATATATTACATTTAACTTCCAAATGCAAATTATGTGAAATCCTCGCAACCCCATTTGACAAATGATGGGACTTCCATGGACTTCCCAATTTCATCCCGGATCCATGTGGTGTCCATGCGGGGACTGCCTCAAACACATGCCGACCACCTTTCAAGCCCACATTGGCTCGAGCACCGGCAATGAGGTATTGCATGCCGCCCTCATTCAAGGCCATCAACACCTGAGACACTCGTAGGAGATTGTGCAGTCCTGTTGTATGTCTTCAAGAGCTTGAATGTATTTGAATGTACATGAGCAACGGATTAAACCTATTACATCTGCGAAAGGACGTGGCTGAAATGGTCATCGTTTTTATGTGTCCCACATCGTTCCTGAGGATTTAACGTGTGTAATAAAATCAGGCAAACATGTGTTTCAAAAGTCATCGTTTTTTTGTGTCACCCCTATCGTTCCTGAGAGTTTAATGATAGTATCAAGTATCAATGTCCTGGTGTGACTGTTCCAAAGTGTCGGAGGTTTTGGTGGGCGCTCATATAATCATTTGTGGAAGTTGCAGTGCCTGCACTGGAATGCTACTCAGCCCAGAAACTCATCGAACAAAAATTCCGAAATCACAATTTCGAAGTGCAACTTGACATTCAACCAACGACCCAATCTACATCGCGGCAATTCGCGGCATTAGAATATTCAGCAGTTGACGCATTTCGTTGCGTTTCCCATTCTTGCGATATTGATCTATACTGGATCCCCTGGCCTTGTTGCCCATGCAAGGAATGGCATTCAAGGTCAAGTCGGGCCCATTGAAGGAGACGGCGCTCTTGATCTTGGGCTTCTTGTCAGTGAGCACTTCATCCTGCCGAACAGCGGGGTTGCGAGGCCTACAAACGCAAGTGAAATATCTTGTGCAAGTACCTAGAACTCCGTTGACCTCAATTTGTGGGGTTCGCCTTTCCATTCTAAATCCAGTGCTGCAAAAACAAGGGTTATATATACGTTTCATTCAAATCATATTTGACACACTATACTGTATGAAATATTTCATAAACATAAGCAGTACACTTATCATCCCTCACACCCTGGCCTTCATCCTTGGCACCCAAATCAACCTGATTCAACATATACTACATGTCACCTCCATTTCTTCTATGCCCAGTCTGCTTCAGCATCCTTGAGCATCAAGCCCCTCCCGAAACACCCGCTTTGCTCCTGCTCCTCCTCAAACTCATCCTGCGCAAAAAAATGTTTCCACAATCATCACTACGAATAATCAGCACCACAGCTGTATTCAATGTATTCAATACAGAAAATGCCCTCATCACTTGGGTTTGCAGTACCCAAGGCTCTAGATTTTCAGCTTCGATGATAATTCGTCTATACTTGGTTTCGTACCATCCTCAGTTGGATTTTCCATGTTCCTCCCAAATTTGGGTCGACCAATCCACCCACTTTGGGTGTCCTGTGGGGGTACAACTTTGACCTCCTTGGCTGCTGGTTCTTCTGCAGCCTCTTCGGCCTTGCGTTTCTTCTCCTTGCGGGGCAGGCCTTGAAAACTGTTCACAACTAAGCAACTCACGGCAATCGAAATCCACCTAATGGTCAATGGTATTAAATGTCTTCACAAGTTGATTGGAGAGCCAAGTTAACCTTCACACACATTGATACCTTGTCATAGCTTTTCCAATAGACCCATCAACATTGCAATAGCTTTGAGCACCTTATCTGCCCTGATCCCATCTGCCAATATCCCATGTCCTCTGCCTCTGCCTTGGCCTGGATACAGTTTGTAGCTGGGAGAGTCGCCCCCCAGGTATGGTTGAACCATCACTCGTCTCTCTGAATATGATCCAGGAATGGTATTTTTGAGTCGGTTTTTTTGAATAATCTTAGAACACCCCCCCATTGCAATAAAAGGTGATTAAAGCCATGTAGCGCAATACCAAGCCATTCAACTTGAAATTTTCTACATGAGTCTGCACTTCTTCCATCATTCCATCAACCCAAGATAGTGTCAGCTTCAGCGTAGCTCCCTTCACAATCTGCCATCTGCCTGTCCGATGATCAGCCGAGTTGTCCCCACCTTTGGTTCCACCTTCTTCTTCGCCTCTGCTTCTTGAACCGCCTGCGAATCAAAATCCACGACATGGAGAATTCACACATGATTTGAAAGTTTCCAGGAAAAATGGTGGTCATCAAAGCCCCCATCCATCAAATCTGCTTTTGTTCTTTACATATTCATATTGTTCAAGTGCTTGACATGCTGCCAAGTTCCTACAGAAATAAATAGTGATACCAAAAACGTGTTGCACGTTAGACCCTTCCTGTGACTTGTACCCACTACAATCAAAGAGCATCAGAGATTGTTGCCTCTTCCTTGGTGGCATCGAACATGCAATGTATGAGTCAAATAAGAAACCTCGATGTTGACAGCTTCTCAAAACTCATACCATCCATCTATACTGCAGCTTATGTCTACATTGTAGCAACAGAATACAATCTGTCCAAGCTCTTCGATCATCTATAGCTGGTGAGTCTTCAATGGTTGTTATGCACCCAAGTTACTTTTATTGGAGGGTCACCGAATTTGGAATGGCACCCACACCAAGTGTGGTGCTTTAGAAGAAATCCTGACCAAGTGATAATTTCAACGTCGGTGAGTTCATATCTTAAGTGATTTCACTCAGTCATTTTGACCAAAACACAACCACCTTCCCCTTGTTCTCGGCCTTGGGCGCAACGGTCTTGGCTTTGGGTGCCATTTTTTTCCGGGCCGAAACTTCCAAACTCCGGTGGCGGGATTCTTCTGGAACCACAAAACGGCCGCGACCCCAAAAGAAGTGGTGATATGATTTCCGGCATCATGTATATCATGATATGATATATATATTATATGTACATTCATATATGTGGAATTATATGTGGATATATCTGTATCTGACCCAAAACAGTTCCTTGACATGACATGAATAAAACAAAAAACATGTTCTTTTGTGACCTGAAGCCTTGCACTCATCACATCTGCACCGGCATTGTGACTGACAAAGTGACATGATCAACATCTGCTTGTGGGCATCCATCACTGGAGCCTGGTTACCCGAAGGTTTGCAAGTGCACATAGGTCGGGTCAGATAAGTGATTCTGATTTTTGCTGGCGGAGGAAAAATCAACATGCACGCAAAGACATGTATGTATGTGAGTGTAATGTGATATAGTTTTTGTGTGTACACATTTGATCACATTTGTATAAGTGTGTGAGAGTAAGCACCAGTACATTCCTGTAAACATGTCTACGTGCACATCTGTACATGGATCACAGACTTGCCACAGATCTTACTTCCAAAAACCTGTGACTCTATGCCTAGCATATGGGGGAACATCCCGTTTCATTCCGAATCCTGCAATATTCCACGCAAATGACATGCTGATGGCGAGAAAAGCCCAACAAAGATACATAAGTCTGAATATCCATCCTTTTAATTCCATCCTAGGCTAGGTCCTTCGGTATAGTCTATATAGTCACGATTGCAAGTGCAACAATGCATTCATTGATGCCATAGGCTAGCGAACTGCAAAACGAAGGCAGTCTTTCCAGATCACTGCTCGGTAGCTTACGCTCTCAGCAGCCCTATGTCGCGACTAGTGGTCGCAGATCAAGGTGAAAATCGGCTGGAAACTGCAACCTACGATCACGAGCCCATTACAGCAGATGAATATAGAGTAACATGGATGTCGCATCTATTATAGTAACTATGTGGAATATAGACATACATCAGTAGATGCACATTTTATAATTGCATTCATTAGAGAAGGATTCGCCTTATGTTGCACCGCAAAGGATGTCAGAAATCACTTGTCCACCGACTTCGACTTCTCAGCCAAAAAACCCTCAAAGAACTCCAAGACCTCGGGCTGGGAAAATGAGATATTCACGAAACCGGAGTTGACTCTTCCCTTTGGGAGGAACACGAACCCAGCCCAATCATTCTGATTGAGTTTCAGATCCCTTCGGAACGGAGGAAAAACATCATGTCTTGACTAAACTTGACTATGCCATACTAAGACATGTAAAAGTGGTTGAAGGAGCAAAGAAAAGAAGCATGGAACAAACTAGTCCTCCTTGGGTTGCCTTACTTCAGGAAAGTGTCATGTATCAATCGTAATTGTCAAACGGGACACGTATACAATAACAATAATGTCTTTAACGCGGTCAAAGTGAGAAGGTTCGACTCCAAGATCTTGCATCTTTGAAAGCTTCCAAAACGACTGGTCCTAATCATAAGCAACACATGCAGTAGTATGTTGATGTCTCCACTGGCCACTTCGGAGTATATCAGCAAACTAGAAAATGTTTGGGCGAAAACAAAAGAATGCGCCACCACACTCCCAGGACAAAAACCAACCAAAAATGAAGTCACACTCATCTTCTAACCTTTGCCTCAGCAGGGTCCTACATACATTCCCCCGAAACTTTATGTAAAACCAATCAATGCCAAAAGAAATGATCTGATCCCTTATAAAGGATTGAAAAGGATGGTCCTTCAACCACAAACTTTGCGGTCGTTGCAGTTGGAACTTGACGAGTACATCGAAAGACCCTCAAGTCTGAAGATATCCAACCGCCTTCCGAAGGCCCAGGGTGTCACGGCCAAGGTGCACAGGAGTCTGCCCAACAGTTGAGAGTCAGACCCCCAAGGGATTTGGACACCTGAACATGACAAACATGATGCCCGAAGGTCAAGGTGAGACGTGAATTCATCACTGCTCTGGGTGGAAGAAATGCGGATGATACATGCAATTGACCAATGCTAAACATGTGCAAGGTACTAGGATTACTACTAGTACTATTAGTACTACTGCTGCTGCTACTACTGCCGCCACTACTACTCTATATATATATAACATACTACTTCTACTTCTACTACTACTACTGCTTCTGCTGCTACCACGACCAGGACCATACCCACTATTACTATCTAATACCCGCTACCCAATACCTACTGCTATTCCTTACTACCTGCTACTAATTTTTGATATGGAAGCCTTCAAGGAATTGGAGCAATTGCCAGTTGCCGCAAAGCAATCAATATTTCTATCATTCGGATGTTACATGCTTTCGATTCTGAACCACTGTAGTAGTCACTCAAGCTGCTATGATGAAGACTCTATGTCCAAGAAAACATCAACAGAAGGGGAAACTACCTTCAACCCATGGTGTGCTTTGCCAGTGTATCTGCACGTTTGATATCAATTGATTGCTCAAATATGCGTCCAGGGCCCCTCAAGCGGTCTTTCCCGTGCGCCTTCGTCAAGGGCATTTGGCCATCCAGGAAAGGACAGTGAGAGCCTTGCACAACTCCCAGGTAGTGCTACCAACAGAAACCAAGGACCAGTGGAGTGGCATAGGGAATCCCATGTCATCGGCAGACGGTAGATGAGGGTACTATCATTGTTATCTATATACAAACGCCAATAAACGCTTGGGTTCTTGTTTTGGGCTGAAGTGGGCAATAAATTGGAGATTGGACACGATGAGAATTGCACTCTGGAAATTCCCAAGTAGTGCTTCAACAAAGCGAACTACAGGAATTCGAGTAGCATGGCGGTATGTTGTAAGTCAGTTCGTAAATTTGGGGTTGCACCCACCCCACACTTTAACGTGTTGAATAATATTTCTGGGTCGTCTTTCCATTGTCAAGAAAAACTACCAAATAATGAGCTACCCCATTCAATTCTGACAGGTCATTGGACTCTAACGTCTGGTGCAAACACATCCCATATCGTCCAACATGTTTCAACCCCAAAAAGCACGTCCTGAATCAAGTCACTTGCACAGGCACACGGGCACGAAGTCAACCCTCGGAAAAAGAACAGTATCTACATAATAACCTTCATATTTGGATTCCAATGGATTCCATGTAAATGCCAAGTCTACCCTTATTGAAAATGATAGTTTGGGCTACTTTGGGCTGGGTACCTCCCTTTTTCTTATAGTTCCACAAAGTTTGGTTAGAGTCTTGTTGGCAGGGCCGCCGGTGCATGACTCTAAAGTTGTCATAAGTCATATGCATACAATACATTGAACAGGGCTTAGCAGGTATATACCCCAGACTACATCCTTAATCTATTCCTTCTGTCTTGGATGTTCTAGGTCGTCCAATGAAACTATCGAGCTCCGTAATTCATTAACATCCATCAACCAGTTTCCAGCCGTCAGAAATTTTACCATCAATTTCACCATCAACAAAACGGGAACAAAAAAAACACCGGAGCCATGTCTCATCGACCTCAAACCTGGTGATGTCCTCTTTTCTTGCCCCGCACCGTCGTGGATTTTGCAGCCCAACTGGCTTTAAGCCGGTGGCTGAAAAGGTTTGGAAGCAGCATTTCTGAGAATTTTTGTACAGAAGCACTCATTGATAGTACAACTAGGTGCAACCAGGTGAATATGGAGCGCGTTTCAAAATTAAAGAAGATTGGGGGTTTGCTGAAATCGACGATTTTCCACCTGGTAATTCAGAGTGGCGGAAAAAAGAAAAGAGGTTGTGGATAGTTGTGGGATGGTGACTTCCCTGATATGCTGGCGCCTGCTGTATGCAGTTTCTTGCGATCTCTGCCGTTGTGCGGTGATGTGGGATTCAAACTAACAGCAAACAAGCGGAAACAGTTGTGCTGGATGTTGATCTTATGTACCAACTACCAACCCCCAAAATGACCATCAAAAGAAACTTGGAGAGTGGCACTTCTTTTGGTTTCAGTCCTCATAGACCAAGCTATGGGAAAAGAATAGTTGAAACCCCATGTGTTGGTTAATCTAACCCTCCCTTTAATCAAGATCATTACAAACATTATGATCAAACACTAAGACAGAACGGATACAACTCAAAATGTGCTGCTTTGGAACTCACTGCATTGTGCCGACTGTGACCTTTGAAGTAAGTCTTCAAGCAAACAAAAGATGTTCTGGCAACTTTGGAGATAGAGTGCCAAAGGCAAAGCTGTATAATAAGTAAACATAAGTAATACAAATGAATCGTGGCGACACAGTAGCCATCATTCAAATAGTCTTGGTTGGGTGTATACCTCAAGCACACTCTATGCAAAGTATACCCACTTGAAACCTTCAATTCTTTCAGACTTTCAGATTTTGTTCCCTTTTAGAATCCCTTTCCATTGCGACACCGCGAAAGCATGTTGCATGCTGCTTTTCTCCTCAGGAGTTCGGCAGATCATAGGGCAGATCAATGGGCAGATCAATGGGCAGATCAATGGGATTCGGAAGCTCCTCAGAGGACGAGGATTGGTTGGATTGAGGTTGGTTTGCCTTGAAAGTTGGGACTCCGAGCGATCAACAAAAACAACAGTGGGTGGGGTTAGGATACATTTGTTGTAGAAGTAAGACTATCAATATCCCTGCTACATTAGCAGGACTCCCCACCCTGGGACATTGTGTAACTTGCAGTTTATGGTGTACCAAAACTGTGTGGTTTTGTTAATCGGGTGGTGATATATACCAATATAAGTTTATTTCACCGACCCGCTGCAAGCTGTGAATATACTACATGCACTATATATGTATAATATAGTATGCAAATCGACTTGACATGTTTCAGTACTGCAAAATCAATGCGGTAGGAGGTACTTGGCTCGGCCAACAAACCAAGAGTCTTTATAGAGGATAAAGGCATTACTCCGTCACTTCACCTACCATGTGAAGTCACTAAACAACGCTAAACAATCCCCTCCTTCCAGCATTTTTGTTGTCATTCCGGCCACTAGTATTGCCAAGGAACATCCGAATCTTCGGACACTTCCTCAGGCCACAAAAAACAGGACACCAATGGATCTCTTCAAGCTACAAAAGAGAGAACCGCCCAGCCACCCTATCAAATTAATTCAACGCTTTGACCTGGGAAAATCCGGAAAAAAGCGGATAAAATTCATGATATTGCGGAAAACCAAGGGATTTAGTCAAATGCGAAACGGAGACTCCAGGAAAACCGTTGGATTCGCACCTAAGCTGTTTTTCGGACAGTGTCACCTGAGAACTTCAAGGACCTAGCACCCTGTCCAGCCTTCCACTTTGGAGGTAGTGATTCAGGATTTGGGACACATGCACACATGCGTGAAACAAATCATTGGCAGGTTCCTACTGTCAAACTGCGCAAAAATGGATGGTGTTCCTCAATAACAAAAGAAATATGATTTGGCGCAGCATGTCATAACTCATTGAATCATAAGCTGGTCGTGTGACCATTCTGGATGCTCACGTACCTGCACTTTTGACACAAGGAAAGCAGGGCTATCTATGAAAAGAGATGTCTCTTCGAGAAATGTTTGAGTAAATGGTTGAAACCATGAGGTTCAAGCAACAGTTCAGTAGACATGATGTTAAGCATCAAACAACATCGCCCTACTTTGTCTTGTCACGTTTCTTTGCTGCGTGAACGTTCCTTTCTAAAGCTGCCAAACACCCCTGTGTATTTTCCCTGCAAAACAAAGTTGAAATCATGGGGGGTTTTATTTCTATGCTCCCAGCCCAACAAACATGTGCTGTTCAGGTCCAAGGTCAAAGGAAAACCTGGGCCAAAAGCCCGCGCTTTATTTGTACCCAAATCATCCCACAAATCTGTATATAGACTTTCTTAACATTTGCCAAATCCATCCCTCGTTTTTCAGCCAAGACAAAATCCAAGTCTCAGGTCTCAGTGGCAACTTCATGTGTGCCAAGCTTTCTTTGTCCCGCCGCATAGCGGGGGAGCCAGCCCGGGAACGATCGGAGCGACCCCGCCGGGGCCCATCCGAGTAATTCGAGGGGCTGGAGGGGCTGGGGGCCACCGCCACGTTGGCCAAGGCCTTCCGTAACTTCACTTGTTGCTCGAAGATCAGTCCTGGATTTCGGCTGGATATCTGCAAGGTTGTTTAAACTGTGAAAATCGATAACATGTGCTTGAACAATGATGAATATTGTTCATCGGCTATTCCCTATGCTAGATCACCAAACAAGACACTCATGCCGTCAAAACTTGAAAACCGATTCCAAAGGTCAGACTTTGAATTATCATGGGCTGACACTGCATATGGCACAAATCTTCACAAGTCTGTTATCCAAATATATCCAAATGATGCAGGGATAGATTGACGAATTTCGGTGTCAAATGACTGGAGACATGAACAGGGAGTGAAATAGATGCGGTTTCGAACCAATATCATGGTAGCTTGAAAACCAACTGGTAAGATGTCGCCTTATCAAACATACAAAACCCATATTATTTGGGCCATATCTATGGCAACCCATCGAAATGGCTACTTTGCTCACCTTCCTTCAAAAACCATATTTCATCATCTTTCCATCTGCAATATATTCCAATTAGGTGTTGTCTACTGAAGTGTCTTTGCTTCTTTGGATTAAGGGAGCTCTATTTTGTTTGCATTCAGGCAACAGTAAATTTTCTGCAGCAAACTTTCTTTCCATCATTTTGGCAGCTGGTCCCGCCAAGCAAGCGGGTCCGAGTTAAGTTGGGTGTGTAGTAATTAATGAAAGCAGCCATCCAAATGGATTTTACAAATGGAACAGAAACAAAACAAGGTATACATAGCATCGGGACGTCCAAATGTTTACTTAGATTGGTCTCAACAGACCAACAAACTAATTCCACATCAACGAGATCCTAAAAAAACTTGACTTTCCAACCACAAGCCAAGTTAACTCAACACATCTTGACATCAGCTAACATCCTGGAAAAAGAGATTCGCGTTTCCACCAGTTGTTGACATCTGGCCAAGTTTCCGAGCAATTCGGTTTTTAGCTCGTCCAAATTGTTGATGACCTTCAGTTCGGCATAGTTCGGCCACTTGCAGGTTCCCCAACGAGCCAACACTCCGTGAAACTATCCGATCCGGGAGGAACCAATGATATACAAGTTACAACTCTGAGACAACCCTTCCATCAGTGACTGGCAAGAGATGAGGTTGATATTCATGATCCTTGGTGTTGGGAGTGTTTATTGCTTGGCTTTACTCTCCCTATCGACTGGCAAGTGCAAGTAGAAATAATCTGGTTACTGCTCAACTCCCAACAGCTTGCTCAACTGGTTATCATGTCATATAGAAACTAGTAACTAGTCCTCCTAAAAGCTCATTTTCTCATCACAACACCCAAATCCAGAAATAGATCTACGAAATGATTCTCCCTCAATCTCCCTTATACACAATCGGTATACAACATAGTACAACCTACCAGGAGTCAAGAGACTGCTAAAGGGTATATACATTGTTTGTGATTTTCAGGTGGTACGAGTACTTGTGAATCGGGAATTCCATACCCGTATAAGCCAAAAGAACCTCCACTCGGGTCTCGGTCAGCATATTCTGTGCGGCTTTGGTGGCCAGCAACGCTGCAACCGTATCACTTTTGTTGACCTCCAGGGAGTGGCGAAATGTCTGGAGTTGGGATCTAGAAGATCCATCTTTGCTATGAATTGCTATGATTAAAAAAATATGTTCTCTACCAAATGGTAGAAGGGATGAGATTGCAAATTAGCAAGAAACATCTTGCATTGAAATCCATCAGCGTGCCAAGCTGTGACTTAAGACTACCAAGCTGGAGTTATTCATCAGGTTCACGATGGATCGGATATTGCACCACCCCAAAATCCCCTCAACATGCCTCTGCGTCGGGCCAAAAAACAACTCGATTTTTGCGCGTATCGGCACACCCAGATACAAATCCTCGATCCTAACTATATGGCGAAATCGAGAAAACCCTGCTAAACGCATGGTTTGTAGAGGTCCTTGCAAGCTATAAGCTAAAAGTTTCAGCCAACTAGGCCATTCTAGTATTCCCATTTCTAAACAGGGTTTGGAAAAGGTCTTCCCCAAAATGAGTTAATCATCATGGCAATTGGAAACTAAAGAGTCACTGCATGAGCCAAGTCTTAGATAATCAAATGGGTTGTATATCTCCCCAAATCATCCTGCCACAAGCGATTTATAGTGGTGAAATCAGGACAGTTCCGAGTTGTCCAACTGATCGTACAGCAGGCCTCGCCACGAATTTTCAAAAGGCCCTGGACCAACTCAGCGATGTGAAGGGTGCCACTGCTATCGGCATCAATGATCCTGGGTCATCACCACCATCGCCATCACCATTACCATCACCATCATGTATCATCTACCATCTATCATCTATCATCGATCATCTATCATCTGACATCTATCATCTGACATCGATGAAGGATCATCGATCATCTTTCATCTATCATCTATATAATTTATCATCAATCCTCGACCATCAATCATTGATCATCGGTCATCTATCATCGATCATCTTTCATTGATCATCTATCATGGATCATTGATCATCGATCACCTATCATTTACCATCTATCATCTGCCATCTATCATCTACCATCTATCATCGGTCATCTATCATCTATCATCTGACATCGATGAACCATCATCGGTCATCTTTCATCTATCATCCATGATGTATCATCATCGACCAACAATCATCGATCACCGGTCATCTATCATGTATCATCTATCATTGATCATCTATCATCTATCATCAATCCTGGACCATTATCAGTGATCGGTCATCTTTCATCGATCATCTATCATTGATCATCTATTATCGATCATTAATCATCGATCATCTATCATTTACCGTCTACCATCTGTCATCTGTCATCTATCATCTATGATTTACCACATATCATACATCAAATTTCAAATACCATATAATCACCTATAATCATGAATCGAATATCATACATCGTACATCATATTTCAAAAAGCATAAATCAAATATCAGAAAAATAAAATATACAATATAAGTTATATAACCTTATATATTTATACATCAAATACATCATAATCATGACCATTGGTATGCTGCATTTGAAACACAAGAATGAACAATTTGAAAAGGTCAAAGGATGGCCACCGTGTCCCAGCTGTTTTTTGAAGGCCAAACAAAGTCGCAGTAGATGTTGTATATATTTGATGTTTGGTCATGAGCGTGGTTGCTGAAAAAGAAGGCAAGACATGTTTCAAGATGTTTCAGCCTTTACCAAATGAAATGTGAGTCCCATCTCAGATCCGGGAGATGTGTTTTGCCATGCGCACTTTTCATCATAGAGCAGCAAGGTGTAAGCGTTTCAGCCTTAAGCAGGTAGTATAGAAAGACAGTGAAGTGGGAAACAACATCATCAACAACAACAACAACAACGACAACGACAACGACCACG